>CATIXX010000078.1:0-25000 GCA_949716465.1 Chalcosyrphus nemorum
TTTCCTATATACCAAAATATGTAGCCACTTCCTCAAAAAATTGCCTAAAATTTTATAAAGTTTTTTCTTATAAAATTACTCCAAGAGAATTTTAATTCAAAACAGGGGCGTGGTAGTGGGCGGATTTTTTAAATATCTCAACATATACTCAAGTTTGCTTCTAAAGATTGATATTATATGATTAAAATCTACGAAAAACCGTTTTTTAAAAAAAACGCCCCTAAAATGTGGGCGCGGCCATATACAATTTAATGAATATAAAATAAGTTGTAGGATATGAAGACGGTTTTAATTTTAAGAGTTTATTTTTATTTATGATTTATAATGTACTAATTACATACAGAAATTATTTTGTTTGTGATTCTTAGTTTAATTTTAACTATTTGTGTTTTCATAGAGTTGCGTTTTAAGATAATTAGCACGTAAAGTTTTAGGTTATATTCAAATTGGATAAGGTCCAAATAATTAGTTTATGTAGCAGAAACTAATCGTTATAATAATTTTGTCATAAATAAGATAATGATGCTAAAGATAAAAAAAAAATATTTTTATAATATTAAACTAGTATTCATCAACAAAATTAAAAGAATGCTACACATCGGCCAGAGCAAATAGTCTGATGCCCTATTCCTTTCCTATATACCAAAATATGTAGCCACTTCCTCAAAAAATTGCCTAAAATTTTATAAAGTTTTTTCTTATAAAATTACTCCAAGAGAATTTTAATTCAAAACAGGGGCGTGGTAGTGGGCGGATTTTTTAAATATCTCAACAAATACTCAAGTTTGCTCCTAAAGATTGATATTATATGATTAAAATCTACGAAAAACCGTTTTTAAAAAAAAACGCCCCTAAAATGTGGGCGCGGCCATATACAATTTAATGAATATAAAATAAGTTGTAGGATATGAACACGGTTTTAATTTTAAGAGTTTATTTTTATTTATGATTTATAATGTACTAATTACATACAGAAATTATTTTGTTTGTGATTCTTAGTTTAATTTTAACTATTTGTGTTTTCATAGAGTTGCGTTTTTAAGATAATTAGCACGTAAAGTTTTAGGTTATATTCAAATTGGATAAGGTCCAAATAATTAGTTTATGTAGCAGAAACTAATCGTTATAATAATTTTGTCATAAATAAGATAATGATGCTAAAGATAAAAAAAAAATATTTTTATAATATTAAACTAGTATTCCTCCAACAAAAATTAAAAGAATGCTACACATCGGCCAGAGCAAATAGTCTGATGCCCTATTCCTTTCCTATATACCAAAATATGTAGCCACTTCCTCAAAAAATTGCCTAAAATTTTATAAAGTTTTTCTTATAAAATTACTCCAAGAGAATTTTAATTCAAAACAGGGGCGTGGTAGTGGGCGGATTTTTTAAATATCTCAACATATACTCAAGTTTGCTTATAAAGATTGATATTATATGATTAAAATCTACGAAAACCGTTTTTTAAAAAAACGCCCCTAAAATGTGGGCGCGGCCATATACAATTTAATGAATATAAAATAAGTTGTAGGATATGAAGACGGTTTTAATTTTAAGAGTTTATTTTTATTTATGATTTATAATGTACTAATTACATACAGAAATTATTTTGTTTGTGATTCTTAGTTTAATTTTAACTATTTGTGTTTTCATAGAGTTGCGTTTTTAAGATAATTAGCACGTAAAGTTTTAGGTTATATTCAAATTGGATAAGGTCCAAATAATTAGTTTATGTAGCAGAAACTAATCGTTATAATAATTTTGTCATAAATAAGATAATGATGCTAAAGATAAAAAAAAATATTTTTATATTATTAAACTAGTATTCCTCCAACAAAAATTAAAAGAATGCTACACATCGGCCAGAGCAAATAGTCTGATGCCCTATTCCTTTCCTATATACCAAAATATGTAGCCACTTCCTCAAAAAATTGCCTAAAATTTTATAAAGTTTTTTCTTATAAAATTACTCCAAGAGAATTTTAATTCAAAACAGGGGCGTGGTAGTGGGCGGATTTTTTAAATATCTCAACATATACTCAAGTTTGCTTCTAAAGATTGATATTATATGATTAAAATCTACGAAAAACCGTTTTTTAAAAAAAACGCCCCTAAAATGTGGGCGCGGCCATATACAATTTAATGAATATAAAATAAGTTGTAGGATATGAAGACGGTTTTAATTTTAAGAGTTTATTTTTATTTATGATTTATAATGTACTAATTACATACAGATATTATTTTGTTTGTGATTCTTAGTTTAATTTTAACTATTTGTGTTTTCATAGAGTTGCGTTTTTAAGATAATTAGCACGTAAAGTTTTAGGTTATATTCAAATTGGATAAGGTCCAAATAATTAGTTTATGTAGCAGAAACTAATCGTTATAATAATTTTGTCATAAATAAGATAATGATGCTAAAGATAAAAAAAAAATATTTTTATAATATTCATCCAACAAAAATTAAAAGAATGCTACACATCGGCCAGAGCAAATAGTCTGATGCCCTATTCCTTTCCTATATACCAAAATATGTAGCCACTTCCTCAAAAAATTGCCTAAAATTTTATAAAGTTTTTTCTTATAAAATTACTCCAAGAGAATTTTAATTCAAAACAGGGGCGTGGTAGTGGGCGGATTTTTTAAATATCTCAACATATACTCAAGTTTGCTTATAAAGATTGATATTATATGATTAAAATCTACGAAAAACCGTTTTTTAAAAAAACGCCCCTAAAATGTGGGCGCGGCCATATACAATTTAATGAATATAAAATAAGTTGTAGGATATGAAGACGGTTTTAATTTTAAGAGTTTATTTTTATTTATGATTTATAATGTACTAATTACATACAGAAACCAGTGAAAAATGCTACAATCCGCCTGTAGCGGATCGTATGATACCCTATCCCTATCTTATTTGGTCGTGTCAGTGGGCGGTGGAAAATGTATTCACAAAATTTTCTATTTTGCCTTATAAACTAATATTTTTAGTTGAAAATTAATTTTTGAAGTAAACGCCCCTAAAAAGTGGGCGTGGCTATATACAATGTATAGACGATTTGTAGATTAAGTGGATATCTACATATTTGCCCAAGTAAGTTTTTTCGAGTTTCATATGAAAATAGTGAAAAAAAGTGATTTTTTTGAAAAATGGGCGTGTCAGTGGGCGGATTTTAAAAATTTTTACACTTGTATTGCTTACTTTTCCAAGGACCTCGTATACAAAATTTCACCAACCTAGCTCAAAATTTAAGGCCCAAAAACTGGTGACAGACAGACGGACGGACGGACGGACGGACAGACGGACGGACGGACGGACATGGCTCAATCGACTTGGCTACTGATGCTGATCATTTATATATATACTTTATGTGGTCTATCTTCAATATTTCTCTATGTTACAAACTATGTATCAAACTTAATATACCCTTAGGATAGGGTATAAAAAGGAGAAAAGGATTGATTTTTGATTGGCTATTTGTCGTGTATTTTATATATATTTACTAAGTATTTGGTCATGTGAGTGGGCGGTGGAAAATATATTCACAAAATTTTCTATTTTGTCCTATAAACTAATATTTTTACTCGAAAATTAATTTTTGAAGTAAACGCCCCTAAAAAGTGGGCGTGGCCATGCACAATGTATAGACGATTTGTAGATTAAGTGGATATCTACATATTTGCTCAAGTAAGTTTTTTCGAGTTTCATATGAAAATAGTGAAAAAAAGTGATTTTTTGAAAAGTGGGCGTGTCAGTGGGCGGATTTTAAAAATTTTTACACTTGTATTGCTTACTTTTCCAAAGACCTCGTATACAAAATTTCATCAACCTAGCTCAAAATTTAAGGCCCAAAAACTGGTGACATACGGACGGACGGACGGACGGACGGACGGACAGACGGACGGACGGACGGACAGACGGACGGACGGACGGACATAGCTCAATCGACTCGGCTAGTGATGCTGATCATTTATATATATACTTTATTGGGTCTATCTGTCATATTTCTCTATGTTACAAACTATGTATCAAACTTAATATACCCTTAGGATAGGGTATAATTAGGATAGGGTATAAAAAGGAGAAAAGGATTGATTTTTGATTGGCTATTTGTCGTGTATTTTATATATATTTACTAAGTATTTGGTCATGTGAGTGGGCGGTGGAAAATATATTCACAAAATTTTCTATTTTGTCCTATAAACTAATATTTTTACTCGAAAATTAATTTTTGAAGTAAACGCCCCTAAAAAGTGGGCGTGGCCATGCACAATGTATAGACGATTTGTAGATTAAGTGGATATCTACATATTTGCTCAAGTAAGTTTTTTCGAGTTTCATATGAAAATAGTGAAAAAAAGTGATTTTTTGAAAAGTGGGCGTGTCAGTGGGCGGATTTTAAAAATTTTTACACTTGTATTGCTTACTTTTCCAAAGACCTCGTATACAAAATTTCATCAACCTAGCTCAAAATTTAAGGCCCAAAAACTGGTGACATACGGACGGACGGACGGACGGACGGACGGACGGACGGACAGACGGACGGACGGACGGACAGACGGACGGACGGACGGACGGACGGACGGACGGACATAGCTCAATCGACTCGGCTAGTGATGCTGATCATTTATATATATACTTTATTGGGTCTATCTGTCATATTTCTCTATGTTACAAACTATGTCTCAAACTTAATATACCCTTAGGATAGGGTATAAAAAGGAGAAAAGGATTGATTTTTGATTGGCTATTTGTCGTGTATCTTATATATATTTACTAAGTATTTGGTCATGTGAGTGGGCGGTGGAAAATATATTCACAAAATTTTCTATTTTGTCCTATAAACTAATATTTTTACTCGAAAATTAATTTTTGAAGTAAACGCCCCTAAAAAGTGGGCGTGGCCATGCACAATGTATAGACGATTTGTAGATTAAGTGGATATCTACATATTTGCTCAAGTAAGTTTTTTCGAGTTTCATATGAAAATAGTGAAAAAAAGTGATTTTTTGAAAAGTGGGCGTGTCAGTGGGCGGATTTTAAAAATTTTTACACTTGTATTGCTTACTTTTCCAAAGACCTCGTATACAGACCTCGTATACAAAATTTCATCAACCTAGCTCAAAATTTAAGGCCCAAAAACTGGTGACATACGGACGGACGGACGGACGGACGGACGGACGGACGGACAGACGGACGGACGGACGGACAGACGGACGGACGGACGGACATAGCTCAATCGACTCGGCTAGTGATGCTGATCATTTATATATATACTTTATTGGGTCTATCTGTCATATTTCTCTATGTTACAAACTATGTATCAAACTTAATATACCCTTAGGATAGGGTATAAAAAGTGTATTTTTCGTAAAAGGTCTTGAAGATATTTATAACCGATTTTGACTGTTTATCAATGCAGCAACGTGCATGAATGTACATACCTACATATATTATGACTCATTCATTGCAGCGGGAATTGTCATTATAAGAAGCTCCTTCAAGTGAATGATATCGAACTATCAAAATGTTCATAGCATCGAAGATATATTTTGTATAGTCATAGTTTTATCTTTGAAGGGATATTTATTTCGAAGAAAAAAACCTGCCAAAAAGAGTTATGTATTGATGTCTTTTAATAATTAAAAAATATTTTGCGTATTAGATTATGACTATGTAAGTGCATTTTATTATATATTTTACTATATTCTGAGTACACGCCTATATTGCAAAGCAATATAGATAGAAATGGATTTATGGCTTAGTATGTTTGCCTTATAAGATACAAGGTTATATGCAGGGGGTCCTATTTTAATCTTTTGTAACATTTTAGATGCAATAATGTCATAATAAAAAAGGAGAAAAGGATTGATTTTTGATTGGCTATTTGTCGTGTATTTTATATATATTTACTAAGTATTTGGTCATGTGAGTGGGCGGTGGAAAATATATTCACAAAATTTTCTATTTTGTCCTATAAACTAATATTTTTACTCGAAAATTAATTTTTGAAGTAAACGCCCCTAAAAAGTGGGCGTGGCCATGCACAATGTATAGACGATTTGTAGATTAAGTGGATATCTACATATTTGCTCAAGTAAGTTTTTTCGAGTTTCATATGAAAATAGTGAAAAAAAGTGATTTTTTGAAAAGTGGGCGTGTCAGTGGGCGGATTTTAAAAATTTTTACACTTGTATTGCTTACTTTTCCAAAGACCTCGTATACAAAATTTCATCAACCTAGCTCAAAATTTAAGGCCCAAAAACTGGTGACATACGGACGGACGGACGGACGGACGGACGGACGGACGGACAGACGGACGGACGGACGGACAGACGGACGGACGGACGGACGGACGGACGGACATAGCTCAATCGACTCGGCTAGTGATGCTGATCATTTATATATATACTTTATTGGGTCTATCTGTCATATTTCTCTATGTTACAAACTATGTATCAAACTTAATATACCCTTAGGATAGGGTATAAAAAGGAGAAAAGGATTGATTTTTGATTGGCTATTTGTCGTGTATTTTATATATATTTACTAAGTATTTGGTCATGTGAGTGGGCGGTGGAAAATATATTCACAAAATTTTCTATTTTGTCCTATAAACTAATATTTTTACTCGAAAATTAATTTTTGAAGTAAACGCCCCTAAAAAGTGGGCGTGGCCATGCACAATGTATAGACGATTTGTAGATTAAGTGGATATCTACATATTTGCTCAAGTAAGTTTTTCGAGTTTCATATGAAAATAGTGAAAAAAAGTGATTTTTTGAAAAGTGGGCGTGTCAGTGGGCGGATTTTAAAAATTTTTACACTTGTATTGCTTACTTTTCCAAAGACCTCGTATACAAAATTTCATCAACCTAGCTCAAAATTTAAGGCCCAAAAACTGGTGACATACGGACGGACGGACGGACGGACGGACGGACGGACGGACGGACGGACGGACATAGCTCAATCGACTCGGCTAGTGATGCTGATCATTTATATATATACTTTATTGGGTCTATCTGTCATATTTCTCTATGTTACAAACTATGTATCAAACTTAATATACCCTTAGGATAGGGTATAAAAAGGAGAAAAGGATTGATTTTTGATTGGCTATTTGTCGTGTATTTTATATATATTTACTAAGTATTTGGTCATGTGAGTGGGCGGTGGAAAATATATTCACAAAATTTTCTATTTTGTCCTATAAACTAATATTTTTACTCGAAAATTAATTTTTGAAGTAAACACCCCTAAAAAGTGGGCGTGGCCATGCACAATGTATAGACGATTTGTAGATTAAGTGGATATCTACATATTTGCTCAAGTAAGTTTTTTCGAGTTTCATATGAAAATAGTGAAAAAAAGTAATTTTTTGAAAAGTGGGCGTGTCAGTGGGCGGATTTTAAAAATTTTTACACTTGTATTGCTTACTTTTCCAAAGACCTCGTATACAAAATTTCATCAACCTAGCTCAAAATTTAAGGCCCAAAAACTGGTGACATACGGACGGACGGACGGACGGACGGACGGACATAGCTCAATCGACTCGGCTAGTGATGCTGATCATTTATATATATACTTTATTGGGTCTATCTGTCATATTTCTCTATGTTACAAACTATGTATCAAACTTAATATACCCTTAGGATAGGGTATAAAAAGTGTATTTTTCGTAAAAGGTCTTGAAGATATTTATAACCGATTTTGACTGTTTATCAATGCAGCAACGTGCATGAATGTACATACCTACATATATTATGACTCATTCATTGCAGCGGGAATTGTCATTATAAGAAGCTCCTTCAAGTGAATGATATCGAACTATCAAAATGTTCATAGCATCGAAGATATATTTTGTATAGTCATAGTTTTATCTTTGAAGGGATATTTATTTCGAAGAAAAAAACCTGCCAAAAAGAGTTATGTATTGATGTCTTTTAATAATTAAAAAATATTTTGCGTATTAGATTATGACTATGTAAGTGCATTTTATTATATATTTTACTATATTCTGAGTACACGCCTATATTGCAAAGCAATATAGATAGAAATGGATTTATGGCTTAGTATGTTTGCCTTATAAGATACAAGGTTATATGCAGGGGGTCCTATTTTAATCTTTTGTAACATTTTAGATGCAATAATGTCATAATAAAAAAGGAGAAAAGGATTGATTTTTGATTGGCTATTTGTCGTGTATTTTATATATATTTACTAAGTATTTGGTCATGTGAGTGGGCGGTGGAAAATATATTCACAAAATTTTCTATTTTGTCCTATAAACTAATATTTTTACTCGAAAATTAATTTTTGAAGTAAACGCCCCTAAAAAGTGGGCGTGGCCATGCACAATGTATAGACGATTTGTAGATTAAGTGGATATCTACATATTTGCTCAAGTAAGTTTTTTCGAGTTTCATATGAAAATAGTGAAAAAAAGTGATTTTTTGAAAAGTGGGCGTGTCAGTGGGCGGATTTTAAAAATTTTTACACTTGTATTGCTTACTTTTCCAAAGACCTCGTATACAAAATTTCATCAACCTAGCTCAAAATTTAAGGCCCAAAAACTGGTGACATACGGACGGACGGACGGACGGACGGACGGACGGACGGACAGACGGACGGACGGACGGACAGACGGACGGACGGACGGACGGACGGACGGACGGACATAGCTCAATCGACTCGGCTAGTGATGCTGATCATTTATATATATACTTTATTGGGTCTATCTGTCATATTTCTCTATGTTACAAACTATGTATCAAACTTAATATACCCTTAGGATAGGGTATAAAAAGGAGAAAAGGATTGATTTTTGATTGGCTATTTGTCGTGTATTTTATATATATTTACTAAGTATTTGGTCATGTGAGTGGGCGGTGGAAAATATATTCACAAAATTTTCTATTTTGTCCTATAAACTAATATTTTTACTCGAAAATTAATTTTTGAAGTAAACGCCCCTAAAAAGTGGGCGTGGCCATGCACAATGTATAGACGATTTGTAGATTAAGTGGATATCTACATATTTGCTCAAGTAAGTTTTTTCGAGTTTCATATGAAAATAGTGAAAAAAAGTGATTTTTTGAAAAGTGGGCGTGTCAGTGGGCGGATTTTAAAAATTTTTACACTTGTATTGCTTACTTTTCCAAAGACCTCGTATACAAAATTTCATCAACCTAGCTCAAAATTTAAGGCCCAAAAACTGGTGACATACGGACGGACGGACGGACGGACGGACGGACAGACGGACGGACGGACGGACAGACGGACGGACGGACGGACGGACGGACGGACATAGCTCAATCGACTCGGCTAGTGATGCTGATCATTTATATATATACTTTATTGGGTCTATCTGTCATATTTCTCTATGTTACAAACTATGTATCAAACTTAATATACCCTTAGGATAGGGTATAAAAAGGAGAAAAGGATTGATTTTTGATTGGCTATTTGTCGTGTATTTTATATATATTTACTAAGTATTTGGTCATGTGAGTGGGCGGTGGAAAATATATTCACAAAATTTTCTATTTTGTCCTATAAACTAATATTTTTACTCGAAAATTAATTTTTGAAGTAAACGCCCCTAAAAAGTGGGCGTGGCCATGCACAATGTATAGACGATTTGTAGATTAAGTGGATATCTACATATTTGCTCAAGTAAGTTTTTTCGAGTTTCATATGAAAATAGTGAAAAAAAGTGATTTTTTGAAAAGTGGGCGTGTCAGTGGGCGGATTTTAAAAATTTTTACACTTGTATTGCTTACTTTTCCAAAGACCTCGTATACAAAATTTCATCAACCTAGCTCAAAATTTAAGGCCCAAAAACTGGTGACATACGGACGGACGGACGGACGGACGGACGGACGGACAGACGGACGGACGGACGGACAGACGGACGGACGGACGGACGGACGGACGGACGGACGGACGGACATAGCTCAATCGACTCGGCTAGTGATGCTGATCATTTATATATATACTTTATTGGGTCTATCTGTCATATTTCTCTATGTTACAAACTATGTATCAAACTTAATATACCCTTCGGATAGGGTATAAAAAGGAGAAAAGGATTGATTTTTGATTGGCTATTTGTCGTGTATTTTATATATATTTACTAAGTATTTGGTCATGTGAGTGGGCGGTGGAAAATATATTCACAAAATTTTCTATTTTGTCCTATAAACTAATATTTTTACTCGAAAATTAATTTTTGAAGTAAACGCCCCTAAAAAGTGGGCGTGGCCATGCACAATGTATAGACGATTTGTAGATTAAGTGGATATCTACATATTTGCTCAAGTAAGTTTTTTCGAGTTTCATATGAAAATAGTGAAAAAAAGTGATTTTTTGAAAAGTGGGCGTGTCAGTGGGCGGATTTTAAAAATTTTTACACTTGTATTGCTTACTTTTCCAAAGACCTCGTATACAAAATTTCATCAACCTAGCTCAAAATTTAAGGCCCAAAAACTGGTGACATACGGACGGACGGACGGACGGACGGACGGACGGACATAGCTCAATCGACTCGGCTAGTGATGCTGATCATTTATATATATACTTTATTGGGTCTATCTGTCATATTTCTCTATGTTACAAACTATGTATCAAACTTAATATACCCTTAGGATAGGGTATAAAAAGTGTATTTTTCGTAAAAGGTCTTGAAGATATTTATAACCGATTTTGACTGTTTATCAATGCAGCAACGTGCATGAATGTACATACCTACATATATTATGACTCATTCATTGCAGCGGGAATTGTCATTATAAGAAGCTCCTTCAAGTGAATGATATCGAACTATCAAAATGTTCATAGCATCGAAGATATATTTTGTATAGTCATAGTTTTATCTTTGAAGGGATATTTATTTCGAAGAAAAAAACCTGCCAAAAAGAGTTATGTATTGATGTCTTTTAATAATTAAAAAATATTTTGCGTATTAGATTATGACTAGGTAAGTGCATTTTATTATATATTTTACTATATTCTGAGTACACGCCTATATTGCAAAGCAATATAGATAGAAATGGATTTATGGCTTAGTATGTTTGCCTTATAAGATACAAGGTTATATGCAGGGGGTCCTATTTTAATCTTTTGTAACATTTTAGATGCAATAATGTCATAATAAAAAAGGAGAAAAGGATTGATTTTTGATTGGCTATTTGTCGTGTATTTTATATATATTTACTAAGTATTTGGTCATGTGAGTGGGCGGTGGAAAATATATTCACAAAATTTTCTATTTTGTCCTATAAACTAATATTTTTACTCGAAAATTAATTTTTGAAGTAAACGCCCCTAAAAAGTGGGCGTGGCCATGCACAATGTATAGACGATTTGTAGATTAAGTGGATATCTACATATTTGCTCAAGTAAGTTTTTTCGAGTTTCATATGAAAATAGTGAAAAAAAGTGATTTTTTGAAAAGTGGGCGTGTCAGTGGGCGGATTTTAAAAATTTTTACACTTGTATTGCTTACTTTTCCAAAGACCTCGTATACAAAATTTCATCAACCTAGCTCAAAATTTAAGGCCCAAAAACTGGTGACATACGGACGGACGGACAGACAGACGGACGGACGGACGGACGGACGGACGGACGGACGGACGGACATAGCTCAATCGACTCGGCTAGTGATGCTGATCATTTATATATATACTTTATTGGGTCTATCTGTCATATTTCTCTATGTTACAAACTATGTATCAAACTTAATATACCCTTAGGATAGGGTATAAAAAGGAGAAAAGGATTGATTTTTGATTGGCTATTTGTCGTGTATTTTATATATATTTACTAAGTATTTGGTCATGTGAGTGGGCGGTGGAAAATATATTCACAAAATTTTCTATTTTGTCCTATAAACTAATATTTTTACTCGAAAATTAATTTTTGAAGTAAACGCCCCTAAAAAGTGGGCGTGGCCATGCACAATGTATAGACGATTTGTAGATTAAGTGGATATCTACATATTTGCTCAAGTAAGTTTTTTCGAGTTTCATATGAAAATAGTGAAAAAAAGTGATTTTTTGAAAAGTGGGCGTGTCAGTGGGCGGATTTTAAAAATTTTTACACTTGTATTGCTTACTTTTCCAAAGACCTCGTATACAAAATTTCATCAACCTAGCTCAAAATTTAAGGCCCAAAAACTGGTGACATACGGACGGACGGACGGACATAGCTCAATCGACTCGGCTAGTGATGCTGATCATTTATATATATACTTTATTGGGTCTATCTGTCATATTTCTCTATGTTACAAACTATGTATCAAACTTAATATACCCTTAGGATAGGGTATAAAAAGTGTATTTTTCGTAAAAGGTCTTGAAGATATTTATAACCGATTTTGACTGTTTATCAATGCAGCAACGTGCATGAATGTACATACCTACATATATTATGACTCATTCATTGCAGCGGGAATTGTCATTATAAGAAGCTCCTTCAAGTGAATGATATCGAACTATCAAAATGTTCATAGCATCGAAGATATATTTTGTATAGTCATAGTTTTATCTTTGAAGGGATATTTATTTCGAAGAAAAAAACCTGCCAAAAAGAGTTATGTATTGATGTCTTTTAATAATTAAAAAATATTTTGCGTATTAGATTATGACTATGTAAGTGCATTTTATTATATATTTTACTATATTCTGAGTACACGCCTATATTGCAAAGCAATATAGATAGAAATGGATTTATGGCTTAGTATGTTTGCCTTATAAGATACAAGGTTATATGCAGGGGGTCCTATTTTAATCTTTTGTAACATTTTAGATGCAATAATGTCATAATAAAAAAGGAGAAAAGGATTGATTTTTGATTGGCTATTTGTCGTGTATTTTATATATATTTACTAAGTATTTGGTCATGTGAGTGGGCGGTGGAAAATATATTCACAAAATTTTCTATTTTGTCCTATAAACTAATATTTTTACTCGAAAATTAATTTTTGAAGTAAACGCCCCTAAAAAGTGGGCGTGGCCATGCACAATGTATAGACGATTTGTAGATTAAGTGGATATCTACATATTTGCTCAAGTAAGTTTTTTCGAGTCAGTGTCAGTGGGCGGATTTTAAAAATTTTTACACTTGTATTGCTTACTTTTCCAAAGACCTCGTATACAAAATTTCATCAACCTAGCTCAAAATTTAAGGCCCAAAAACTGGTGACATACGGACGGACGGACGGACATAGCTCAATCGACTCGGCTAGTGATGCTGATCATTTATATATATACTTTATTGGGTCTATCTGTCATATTTCTCTATGTTACAAACTATGTATCAAACTTAATATACCCTTAGGATAGGGTATAAAAAGTGTATTTTTCGTAAAAGGTCTTGAAGATATTTATAACCGATTTTGACTGTTTATCAATGCAGCAACGTGCATGAATGTACATACCTACATATATTATGACTCATTCATTGCAGCGGGAATTGTCATTATAAGAAGCTCCTTCAAGTGAATGATATCGAACTATCAAAATGTTCATAGCATCGAAGATATATTTTGTATAGTCATAGTTTTATCTTTGAAGGGATATTTATTTCGAAGAAAAAAACCTGCCAAAAAGAGTTATGTATTGATGTCTTTTAATAATTAAAAAATATTTTGCGTATTAGATTATGACTATGTAAGTGCATTTTATTATATATTTTACTATATTCTGAGTACACGCCTATATTGCAAAGCAATATAGATAGAAATGGATTTATGGCTTAGTATGTTTGCCTTATAAGATACAAGGTTATATGCAGGGGGTCCTATTTTAATCTTTTGTAACATTTTAGATGCAATAATGTCATAATAAAAAAGGAGAAAAGGATTGATTTTTGATTGGCTATTTGTCGTGTATTTTATATATATTTACTAAGTATTTGGTCATGTGAGTGGGCGGTGGAAAATATATTCACAAAATTTTCTATTTTGTCCTATAAACTAATATTTTTACTCGAAAATTAATTTTTGAAGTAAACGCCCCTAAAAAGTGGGCGTGGCCATGCACAATGTATAGACGATTTGTAGATTAAGTGGATATCTACATATTTGCTCAAGTAAGTTTTTTCGAGTTTCATATGAAAATAGTGAAAAAAAGTGATTTTTTGAAAAGTGGGCGTGTCAGTGGGCGGATTTTAAAAATTTTTACACTTGTATTGCTTACTTTTCCAAAGACCTCGTATACAAAATTTCATCAACCTAGCTCAAAATTTAAGGCCCAAAAACTGGTGACATACGGACGGACGGACGGACGGACAGACGGACGGACGGACGGACAGACGGACGGACGGACGGACGGACGGACGGACGGACATAGCTCAATCGACTCGGCTAGTGATGCTGATCATTTATATATATACTTTATTGGGTCTATCTGTCATATTTCTCTATGTTACAAACTATGTATCAAACTTAATATACCCTTAGGATAGGGTATAAAAAGGAGAAAAGGATTGATTTTTGATTGGCTATTTGTCGTGTATTTTATATATATTTACTAAGTATTTGGTCATGTGAGTGGGCGGTGGAAAATATATTCACAAAATTTTCTATTTTGTCCTATAAACTAATATTTTTACTCGAAAATTAATTTTTGAAGTAAACGCCCCTAAAAAGTGGGCGTGGCCATGCACAATGTATAGACGATTTGTAGATTAAGTGGATATCTACATATTTGCTCAAGTAAGTTTTTTCGAGTTTCATATGAAAATAGTGAAAAAAAGTGATTTTTTGAAAAGTGGGCGTGTCAGTGGGCGGATTTTAAAAATTTTTACACTTGTATTGCTTACTTTTCCAAAGACCTCGTATACAAAATTTCATCAACCTAGCTCAAAATTTAAGGCCCAAAAACTGGTGACATACGGACGGACGGACGGACATAGCTCAATCGACTCGGCTAGTGATGCTGATCATTTATATATATACTTTATTGGGTCTATCTGTCATATTTCTCTATGTTACAAACTATGTATCAAACTTAATATACCCTTAGGATAGGGTATAAAAAGGAGAAAAGGATTGATTTTTGATTGGCTATTTGTCGTGTATTTTATATATATTTACTAAGTATTTGGTCATGTGAGTGGGCGGTGGAAAATATATTCACAAAATTTTCTATTTTGTCCTATAAACTAATATTTTTACTCGAAAATTAATTTTTGAAGTAAACGCCCCTAAAAAGTGGGCGTGGCCATGCACAATGTATAGACGATTTGTAGATTAAGTGGATATCTACATATTTGCTCAAGTAAGTTTTTTCGAGTTTCATATGAAAATAGTGAAAAAAAGTGATTTTTTGAAAAGTGGGCGTGTCAGTGGGCGGATTTTAAAAATTTTTACACTTGTATTGCTTACTTTTCCAAAGACCTCGTATACAAAATTTCATCAACCTAGCTCAAAATTTAAGGCCCAAAAACTGGTGACATACGGACGGACGGACGGACGGACGGACGGACATAGCTCAATCGACTCGGCTAGTGATGCTGATCATTTATATATATACTTTATTGGGTCTATCTGTCATATTTCTCTATGTTACAAACTATGTATCAAACTTAATATACCCTTAGGATAGGGTATAAAAAGTGTATTTTTCGTAAAAGGTCTTGAAGATATTTATAACCGATTTTGACTGTTTATCAATGCAGCAACGTGCATGAATGTACATACCTACATATATTATGACTCATTCATTGCAGCGGGAATTGTCATTATAAGAAGCTCCTTCAAGTGAATGATATCGAACTATCAAAATGTTCATAGCATCGAAGATATATTTTGTATAGTCATAGTTTTATCTTTGAAGGGATATTTATTTCGAAGAAAAAAACCTGCCAAAAAGAGTTATGTATTGATGTCTTTTAATAATTAAAAAATATTTTGCGTATTAGATTATGACTATGTAAGTGCATTTTATTATATATTTTACTATATTCTGAGTACACGCCTATATTGCAAAGCAATATAGATAGAAATGGATTTATGGCTTAGTATGTTTGCCTTATAAGATACAAGGTTATATGCAGGGGGTCCTATTTTAATCTTTTGTAACATTTTAGATGCAATAATGTCATAATAAAAAAGGAGAAAAGGATTGATTTTTGATTGGCTATTTGTCGTGTATTTTATATATATTTACTAAGTATTTGGTCATGTGAGTGGGCGGTGGAAAATATATTCACAAAATTTTCTATTTTGTCCTATAAACTAATATTTTTACTCGAAAATTAATTTTTGAAGTAAACGCCCCTAAAAAGTGGGCGTGGCCATGCACAATGTATAGACGATTTGTAGATTAAGTGGATATCTACATATTTGCTCAAGTAAGTTTTTTCGAGTTTCATATGAAAATAGTGAAAAAAAGTGATTTTTTGAAAAGTGGGCGTGTCAGTGGGCGGATTTTAAAAATTTTTACACTTGTATTGCTTACTTTTCCAAAGACCTCGTATACAAAATTTCATCAACCTAGCTCAAAATTTAAGGCCCAAAAACTGGTGACATACGGACGGACGGACGGACGGACGGACGGACGGACAGACGGACGGACGGACGGACAGACGGACGGACGGACGGACATAGCTCAATCGACTCGGCTAGTGATGCTGATCATTTATATATATACTTTATTGGGTCTATCTGTCATATTTCTCTATGTTACAAACTATGTATCAAACTTAATATACCCTTAGGATAGGGTATAAAAAGGAGAAAAGGATTGATTTTTGATTGGCTATTTGTCGTGTATTTTATATATATTTACTAAGTATTTGGTCATGTGAGTGGGCGGTGGAAAATATATTCACAAAATTTTCTATTTTGTCCTATAAACTAATATTTTTACTCGAAAATTAATTTTTGAAGTAAACGCCCCTAAAAAGTGGGCGTGGCCATGCACAATGTATAGACGATTTGTAGATTAAGTGGATATCTACATATTTGCTCAAGTAAGTTTTTTCGAGTTTCATATGAAAATAGTGAAAAAAAGTGATTTTTTGAAAAGTGGGCGTGTCAGTGGGCGGATTTTAAAAATTTTTACACTTGTATTGCTTACTTTTCCAAAGACCTCGTATACAAAATTTCATCAACCTAGCTCAAAATTTAAGGCCCAAAAACTGGTGACATACGGACGGACGGACGGACGGACGGACGGACATAGCTCAATCGACTCGGCTAGTGATGCTGATCATTTATATATATACTTTATTGGGTCTATCTGTCATATTTCTCTATGTTACAAACTATGTATCAAACTTAATATACCCTTAGGATAGGGTATAAAAAGTGTATTTTTCGTAAAAGGTCTTGAAGATATTTATAACCGATTTTGACTGTTTATCAATGCAGCAACGTGCATGAATGTACATACCTACATATATTATGACTCATTCATTGCAGCGGGAATTGTCATTATAAGAAGCTCCTTCAAGTGAATGATATCGAACTATCAAAATGTTCATAGCATCGAAGATATATTTTGTATAGTCATAGTTTTATCTTTGAAGGGATATTTATTTCGAAGAAAAAAACCTGCCAAAAAGAGTTATGTATTGATGTCTTTTAATAATTAAAAAATATTTTGCGTATTAGATTATGACTATGTAAGTGCATTTTATTATATATTTTACTATATTCTGAGTACACGCCTATATTGCAAAGCAATATAGATAGAAATGGATTTATGGCTTAGTATGTTTGCCTTATAAGATACAAGGTTATATGCAGGGGGTCCTATTTTAATCTTTTGTAACATTTTAGATGCAATAATGTCATAATAAAAAAGGAGAAAAGGATTGATTTTTGATTGGCTATTTGTCGTGTATTTTATATATATTTACTAAGTATTTGGTCATGTGAGTGGGCGGTGGAAAATATATTCACAAAATTTTCTATTTTGTCCTATAAACTAATATTTTTACTCGAAAATTAATTTTTGAAGTAAACGCCCCTAAAAAGTGGGCGTGGCCATGCACAATGTATAGACGATTTGTAGATTAAGTGGATATCTACATATTTGCTCAAGTAAGTTTTTTCGAGTTTCATATGAAAATAGTGAAAAAAAGTGATTTTTTGAAAAGTGGGCGTGTCAGTGGGCGGATTTTAAAAATTTTTACACTTGTATTGCTTACTTTTCCAAAGACCTCGTATACAAAATTTCATCAACCTAGCTCAAAATTTAAGGCCCAAAAACTGGTGACATACGGACGGACGGACGGACGGACGGACGGACGGACGGACGGACGGACGGACGGACGGACGGACGGACGGACGGACAGACGGACGGACGGACGGACGGACGGACGGACGGACATAGCTCAATCGACTCGGCTAGTGATGCTGATCATTTATATATATACTTTATTGGGTCTATCTGTCATATTTCTCTATGTTACAAACTATGTATCAAACTTAATATACCCTTAGGATAGGGTATAAAAAGGAGAAAAGGATTGATTTTTGATTGGCTATTTGTCGTGTATTTTATATATATTTACTAAGTATTTGGTCATGTGAGTGGGCGGTGGAAAATATATTCACAAAATTTTCTATTTTGTCCTATAAACTAATATTTTTACTCGAAAATTAATTTTTGAAGTAAACGCCCCTAAAAAGTGGGCGTGGCCATGCACAATGTATAGACGATTTGTAGATTAAGTGGATATCTACATATTTGCTCAAGTAAGTTTTTTCGAGTTTCATATGAAAATAGTGAAAAAAAGTGATTTTTTGAAAAGTGGGCGTGTCAGTGGGCGGATTTTAAAAATTTTTACACTTGTATTGCTTACTTTTCCAAAGACCTCGTATACAAAATTTCATCAACCTAGCTCAAAATTTAAGGCCCAAAAACTGGTGACATACGGACGGACGGACGGACGGACGGACGGACGGACGGACAGACGGACGGACGGACGGACAGACGGACGGACGGACGGACATAGCTCAATCGACTCGGCTAGTGATGCTGATCATTTATATATATACTTTATTGGGTCTATCTGTCATATTTCTCTATGTTACAAACTATGTATCAAACTTAATATACCCTTAGGATAGGGTATAAAAAGGAGAAAAGGATTGATTTTTGATTGGCTATTTGTCGTGTATTTTATATATATTTACTAAGTATTTGGTCATGTGAGTGGGCGGTGGAAAATATATTCACAAAATTTTCTATTTTGTCCTATAAACTAATATTTTTACTCGAAAATTAATTTTTGAAGTAAACGCCCCTAAAAAGTGGGCGTGGCCATGCACAATGTATAGACGATTTGTAGATTAAGTGGATATCTACATATTTGCTCAAGTAAGTTTTTTCGAGTTTCATATGAAAATAGTGAAAAAAAGTGATTTTTTGAAAAGTGGGCGTGTCAGTGGGCGGATTTTAAAAATTTTTACACTTGTATTGCTTACTTTTCCAAAGACCTCGTATACAAAATTTCATCAACCTAGCTCAAAATTTAAGGCCCAAAAACTGGTGACATACGGACGGACGGACGGACGGACGGACGGACGGACATAGCTCAATCGACTCGGCTAGTGATGCTGATCATTTATATATATACTTTATTGGGTCTATCTGTCATATTTCTCTATGTTACAAACTATGTATCAAACTTAATATACCCTTAGGATAGGGTATAAAAAGGAGAAAAGGATTGATTTTTGATTGGCTATTTGTCGTGTATTTTATATATATTTACTAAGTATTTGGTCATGTGAGTGGGCGGTGGAAAATATATTCACAAAATTTTCTATTTTGTCCTATAAACTAATATTTTTACTCGAAAATTAATTTTTGAAGTAAACGCCCCTAAAAAGTGGGCGTGGCCATGCACAATGTATAGACGATTTGTAGATTAAGTGGATATCTACATATTTGCTCAAGTAAGTTTTTTCGAGTTTCATATGAAAATAGTGAAAAAAAGTGATTTTTTGAAAAGTGGGCGTGTCAGTGGGCGGATTTTAAAAATTTTTACACTTGTATTGCTTACTTTTCCAAAGACCTCGTATACAAAATTTCATCAACCTAGCTCAAAATTTAAGGCCCAAAAACTGGTGACATACGGACGGACGGACGGACGGACGGACGGACATAGCTCAATCGACTCGGCTAGTGATGCTGATCATTTATATATATACTTTATTGGGTCTATCTGTCATATTTCTCTATGTTACAAACTATGTATCAAACTTAATATACCCTTAGGATAGGGTATAAAAAGTGTATTTTTCGTAAAAGGTCTTGAAGATATTTATAACCGATTTTGACTGTTTATCAATGCAGCAACGTGCATGAATGTACATACCTACATATATTATGACTCATTCATTGCAGCGGGAATTGTCATTATAAGAAGCTCCTTCAAGTGAATGATATCGAACTATCAAAATGTTCATAGCATCGAAGATATATTTTGTATAGTCATAATTTTATCTTTGAAGGGATATTTATTTCGAAGAAAAAAACCTGCCAAAAAGAGTTATGTATTGATGTCTTTTAATAATTAAAAAATATTTTGCGTATTAGATTATGACTATGTAAGTGCATTTTATTATATATTTTACTATATTCTGAGTACACGCCTATATTGCAAAGCAATATAGATAGAAATGGATTTATGGCTTAGTATGTTTGCCTTATAAGATACAAGGTTATATGCAGGGGGTCCTATTTTAATCTTTTGTAACATTTTAGATGCAATAATGTCATAATAAAAAAGGAGAAAAGGATTGATTTTTGATTGGCTATTTGTCGTGTATTTTATATATATTTACTAAGTATTTGGTCATGTGAGTGGGCGGTGGAAAATATATTCACAAAATTTTCTATTTTGTCCTATAAACTAATATTTTTACTCGAAAATTAATTTTTGAAGTAAACGCCCCTAAAAAGTGGGCGTGGCCATGCACAATGTATAGACGATTTGTAGATTAAGTGGATATCTACATATTTGCTCAAGTAATTTTTTTCGAGTTTCATATGAAAATAGTGAAAAAAAGTGATTTTTTGAAAAGTGGGCGTGTCAGTGGGCGGATTTTAAAAATTTTTACACTTGTATTGCTTACTTTTCCAAAGACCTCGTATACAAAATTTCATCAACCTAGCTCAAAATTTAAGGCCCAAAAACTGGTGACATACGGACGGACGGACATAGCTCAATCGACTCGGCTAGTGATGCTGATCATTTATATATATACTTTATTGGGTCTATCTGTCATATTTCTCTATGTTACAAACTATGTATCAAACTTAATATACCCTTAGGATAGGGTATAAAAAGGAGAAAAGGATTGATTTTTGATTGGCTATTTGTCGTGTATTTTATATATATTTACTAAGTATTTGGTCATGTGAGTGGGCGGTGGAAAATATATTCACAAAATTTTCTATTTTGTCCTATAAACTAATATTTTTACTCGAAAATTAATTTTTGAAGTAAACGCCCCTAAAAAGTGGGCGTGGCCATGCACAATGTATAGACGATTTGTAGATTAAGTGGATATCTACATATTTGCTCAAGTAAGTTTTTTCGAGTTTCATATGAAAATAGTGAAAAAAAGTGATTTTTTGAAAAGTGGGCGTGTCAGTGGGCGGATTTTAAAAATTTTTACACTTGTATTGCTTACTTTTCCAAAGACCTCGTATACAAAATTTCATCAACCTAGCTCAAAATTTAAGGCCCAAAAACTGGTGACATACGGACGGACGGACGGACGGACGGACGGACGGACGGACAGACGGACGGACGGACGGACAGACGGACGGACGGACGGACATAGCTCAATCGACTCGGCTAGTGATGCTGATCATTTATATATATACTTTATTGGGTCTATCTGTCATATTTCTCTATGTTACAAACTATGTATCAAACTTAATATACCCTTAGGATAGGGTATAAAAAGGAGAAAAGGATTGATTTTTGATTGGCTATTTGTCGTGTATTTTATATATATTTACTAAGTATTTGGTCATGTGAGTGGGCGGTGGAAAATATATTCACAAAATTTTCTATTTTGTCCTATAAACTAATATTTTTACTCGAAAATTAATTTTTGAAGTAAACGCCCCTAAAAAGTGGGCGTGGCCATGCACAATGTATAGACGATTTGTAGATTAAGTGGATATCTACATATTTGCTCAAGTAAGTTTTTTCGAGTTTCATATGAAAATAGTGAAAAAAAGTGATTTTTTGAAAAGTGGGCGTGTCAGTGGGCGGATTTTAAAAATTTTTACACTTGTATTGCTTACTTTTCCAAAGACCTCGTATACAAAATTTCATCAACCTAGCTCAAAATTTAAGGCCCAAAAACTGGTGACATACGGACGGACGGACGGACGGACGGACGGACGGACGGACAGACGGACGGACGGACGGACAGACGGACGGACAGACGGACGGACGGACGGACGGACGGACGGACGGACATAGCTCAATCGACTCGGCTAGTGATGCTGATCATTTATATATATACTTTATTGGGTCTATCTGTCATATTTCTCTATGTTACAAACTATGTATCAAACTTAATATACCCTTAGGATAGGGTATAAAAAGTGTATTTTTCGTAAAAGGTCTTGAAGATATTTATAACCGATTTTGACTGTTTATCAATGCAGCAACGTGCATGAATGTACATACCTACATATATTATGACTCATTCATTGCAGCGGGAATTGTCATTATAAGAAACTCCTTCAAGTGAATGATATCGAACTATCAAAATGTTCATAGCATCGAAGATATATTTTGTATAGTCATAGTTTTATCTTTGAAGGGATATTTATTTCGAAGAAAAAAACCTGCCAAAAAGAGTTATGTATTGATGTCTTTTAATAATTAAAAAATATTTTGCGTATTAGATTATGACTATGTAAGTGCATTTTATTATATATTTTACTATATTCTGAGTACACGCCTATATTGCAAAGCAATATAGATAGAAATGGATTTATGGCTTAGTATGTTTGCCTTATAAGATACAAGGTTATATGCAGGGGGTCCTATTTTAATCTTTTGTAACATTTTAGATGCAATAATGTCATAATAAAAAAGGAGAAAAGGATTGATTTTTGATTGGCTATTTGTCGTGTATTTTATATATATTTACTAAGTATTTGGTCATGTGAGTGGGCGGTGGAAAATATATTCACAAAATTTTCTATTTTGTCCTATAAACTAATATTTTTACTCGAAAATTAATTTTTGAAGTAAACGCCCCTAAAAAGTGGGCGTGGCCATGCACAATGTATAGACGATTTGTAGATTAAGTGGATATCTACATATTTGCTCAAGTAATTTTTTTCGAGTTTCATATGAAAATAGTGAAAAAAAGTGATTTTTTGAAAAGTGGGCGTGTCAGTGGGCGGATTTTAAAAATTTTTACACTTGTATTGCTTACTTTTCCAAAGACCTCGTATACAAAATTTCATCAACCTAGCTCAAAATTTAAGGCCCAAAAACTGGTGACATACGGACGGACGGACATAGCTCAATCGACTCGGCTAGTGATGCTGATCATTTATATATATACTTTATTGGGTCTATCTGTCATATTTCTCTATGTTACAAACTATGTATCAAACTTAATATACCCTTAGGATAGGGTATAAAAAGGAGAAAAGGATTGATTTTTGATTGGCTATTTGTCGTGTATTTTATATATATTTACTAAGTATTTGGTCATGTGAGTGGGCGGTGGAAAATATATTCACAAAATTTTCTATTTTGTCCTATAAACTAATATTTTTACTCGAAAATTAATTTTTGAAGTAAACGCCCCTAAAAAGTGGGCGTGGCCATGCACAATGTATAGACGATTTGTAGATTAAGTGGATATCTACATATTTGCTCAAGTAAGTTTTTTCGAGTTTCATATGAAAATAGTGAAAAAAAGTGATTTTTTGAAAAGTGGGCGTGTCAGTGGGCGGATTTTAAAAATTTTTACACTTGTATTGCTTACTTTTCCAAAGACCTCGTATACAAAATTTCATCAACCTAGCTCAAAATTTAAGGCCCAAAAACTGGTGACATACGGACGGACGGACGGACGGACGGACGGACGGACGGACAGACGGACGGACGGACGGACAGACGGACGGACGGACGGACATAGCTCAATCGACTCGGCTAGTGATGCTGATCATTTATATATATACTTTATTGGGTCTATCTGTCATATTTCTCTATGTTACAAACTATGTATCAAACTTAATATACCCTTAGGATAGGGTATAAAAAGGAGAAAAGGATTGATTTTTGATTGGCTATTTGTCGTGTATTTTATATATATTTACTAAGTATTTGGTCATGTGAGTGGGCGGTGGAAAATATATTCACAAAATTTTCTATTTTGTCCTATAAACTAATATTTTTACTCGAAAATTAATTTTTGAAGTAAACGCCCCTAAAAAGTGGGCGTGGCCATGCACAATGTATAGACGATTTGTAGATTAAGTGGATATCTACATATTTGCTCAAGTAAGTTTTTTCGAGTTTCATATGAAAATAGTGAAAAAAAGTGATTTTTTGAAAAGTGGGCGTGTCAGTGGGCGGATTTTAAAAATTTTTACACTTGTATTGCTTACTTTTCCAAAGACCTCGTATACAAAATTTCATCAACCTAGCTCAAAATTTAAGGCCCAAAAACTGGTGACATACGGACGGACGGACGGACGGACGGACGGACGGACGGACAGACGGACGGACGGACGGACAGACGGACGGACAGACGGACGGACGGACGGACGGACGGACGGACGGACATAGCTCAATCGACTCGGCTAGTGATGCTGATCATTTATATATATACTTTATTGGGTCTATCTGTCATATTTCTCTATGTTACAAACTATGTATCAAACTTAATATACCCTTAGGATAGGGTATAAAAAGTGTATTTTTCGTAAAAGGTCTTGAAGATATTTATAACCGATTTTGACTGTTTATCAATGCAGCAA
>CATIXX010000078.1:30000-35000 GCA_949716465.1 Chalcosyrphus nemorum
TAATCTTTTGTAACATTTTAGATGCAATAATGTCATAATAAAAAAGGAGAAAAGGATTGATTTTTGATTGGCTATTTGTCGTGTATTTTATATATATTTACTAAGTATTTGGTCATGTGAGTGGGCGGTGGAAAATATATTCACAAAATTTTCTATTTTGTCCTATAAACTAATATTTTTACTCGAAAATTAATTTTTGAAGTAAACGCCCCTAAAAAGTGGGCGTGGCCATGCACAATGTATAGACGATTTGTAGATTAAGTGGATATCTACATATTTGCTCAAGTAAGTTTTTTCGAGTTTCATATGAAAATAGTGAAAAAAAGTGATTTTTTGAAAAGTGGGCGTGTCAGTGGGCGGATTTTAAAAATTTTTACACTTGTATTGCTTACTTTTCCAAAGACCTCGTATACAAAATTTCATCAACCTAGCTCAAAATTTAAGGCCCAAAAACTGGTGACATACGGACGGACGGACATAGCTCAATCGACTCGGCTAGTGATGCTGATCATTTATATATATACTTTATTGGGTCTATCTGTCATATTTCTCTATGTTACAAACTATGTATCAAACTTAATATACCCTTAGGATAGGGTATAAAAAGGAGAAAAGGATTGATTTTTGATTGGCTATTTGTCGTGTATTTTATATATATTTACTAAGTATTTGGTCATGTGAGTGGGCGGTGGAAAATATATTCACAAAATTTTCTATTTTGTCCTATAAACTAATATTTTTACTCGAAAATTAATTTTTGAAGTAAACGCCCCTAAAAAGTGGGCGTGGCCATGCACAATGTATAGACGATTTGTAGATTAAGTGGATATCTACATATTTGCTCAAGTAAGTTTTTTCGAGTTTCATATGAAAATAGTGAAAAAAAGTGATTTTTTGAAAAGTGGGCGTGTCAGTGGGCGGATTTTAAAAATTTTTACACTTGTATTGCTTACTTTTCCAAAGACCTCGTATACAAAATTTCATCAACCTAGCTCAAAATTTAAGGCCCAAAAACTGGTGACATACGGACGGACGGACGGACGGACGGACGGACGGACGGACGGACGGACATAGCTCAATCGACTCGGCTAGTGATGCTGATCATTTATATATATACTTTATTGGGTCTATCTGTCATATTTCTCTATGTTACAAACTATGTATCAAACTTAATATACCCTTAGGATAGGGTATAAAAAGGAGAAAAGGATTGATTTTTGATTGGCTATTTGTCGTGTATTTTATATATATTTACTAAGTATTTGGTCATGTGAGTGGGCGGTGGAAAATATATTCACAAAATTTTCTATTTTGTCCTATAAACTAATATTTTTACTCGAAAATTAATTTTTGAAGTAAACGCCCCTAAAAAGTGGGCGTGGCCATGCACAATGTATAGACGATTTGTAGATTAAGTGGATATCTACATATTTGCTCAAGTAAGTTTTTTCGAGTTTCATATGAAAATAGTGAAAAAAAGTGATTTTTTGAAAAGTGGGCGTGTCAGTGGGCGGATTTTAAAAATTTTTACACTTGTATTGCTTACTTTTCCAAAGACCTCGTATACAAAATTTCATCAACCTAGCTCAAAATTTAAGGCCCAAAAACTGGTGACATACGGACGGACGGACGGACAGACGGACGGACGGACGGACGGACGGACGGACGGACATAGCTCAATCGACTCGGCTAGTGATGCTGATCATTTATATATATACTTTATTGGGTCTATCTGTCATATTTCTCTATGTTACAAACTATGTATCAAACTTAATATACCCTTAGGATAGGGTATAAAAAGTGTATTTTTCGTAAAAGGTCTTGAAGATATTTATAACCGATTTTGACTGTTTATCAATGCAGCAACGTGCATGAATGTACATACCTACATATATTATGACTCATTCATTGCAGCGGGAATTGTCATTATAAGAAGCTCCTTCAAGTGAATGATATCGAACTATCAAAATGTTCATAGCATCGAAGATATATTTTGTATAGTCATAGTTTTATCTTTGCAGGGATATTTATTTCGAAGAAAAAAACCTGCCAAAAAGAGTTATGTATTGATGTCTTTTAATAATTAAAAAATATTTTGCGTATTAGATTATGACTATGTAAGTGCATTTTATTATATATTTTACTATATTCTGAGTACACGCCTATATTGCAAAGCAATATAGATAGAAATGGATTTATGGCTTAGTATGTTTGCCTTATAAGATACAAGGTTATATGCAGGGGGTCCTATTTTAATCTTTTGTAACATTTTAGATGCAATAATGTCATAATAAAAAAGGAGAAAAGGATTGATTTTTGATTGGCTATTTGTCGTGTATTTTATATATATTTACTAAGTATTTGGTCATGTGAGTGGGCGGTGGAAAATATATTCACAAAATTTTCTATTTTGTCCTATAAACTAATATTTTTACTCGAAAATTAATTTTTGAAGTAAACGCCCCTAAAAAGTGGGCGTGGCCATGCACAATGTATAGACGATTTGTAGATTAAGTGGATATCTACATATTTGCTCAAGTAAGTTTTTTCGAGTTTCATATGAAAATAGTGAAAAAAAGTGATTTTTTGAAAAGTGGGCGTGTCAGTGGGCGGATTTTAAAAATTTTTACACTTGTATTGCTTACTTTTCCAAAGACCTCGTATACAAAATTTCATCAACCTAGCTCAAAATTTAAGGCCCAAAAACTGGTGACATACGGACGGACGGACATAGCTCAATCGACTCGGCTAGTGATGCTGATCATTTATATATATACTTTATTGGGTCTATCTGTCATATTTCTCTATGTTACAAACTATGTATCAAACTTAATATACCCTTAGGATAGGGTATAAAAAGGAGAAAAGGATTGATTTTTGATTGGCTATTTGTCGTGTATTTTATATATATTTACTAAGTATTTGGTCATGTGAGTGGGCGGTGGAAAATATATTCACAAAATTTTCTATTTTGTCCTATAAACTAATATTTTTACTCGAAAATTAATTTTTGAAGTAAACGCCCCTAAAAAGTGGGCGTGGCCATGCACAATGTATAGACGATTTGTAGATTAAGTGGATATCTACATATTTGCTCAAGTAAGTTTTTTCGAGTTTCATATGAAAATAGTGAAAAAAAGTGATTTTTTGAAAAGTGGGCGTGTCAGTGGGCGGATTTTAAAAATTTTTACACTTGTATTGCTTACTTTTCCAAAGACCTCGTATACAAAATTTCATCAACCTAGCTCAAAATTTAAGGCCCAAAAACTGGTGACATACGGACGGACGGACGGACGGACGGACGGACGGACGGACGGACGGACGGACGGACGGACATAGCTCAATCGACTCGGCTAGTGATGCTGATCATTTATATATATACTTTATTGGGTCTATCTGTCATATTTCTCTATGTTACAAACTATGTATCAAACTTAATATACCCTTAGGATAGGGTATAAAAAGGAGAAAAGGATTGATTTTTGATTGGCTATTTGTCGTGTATTTTATATATATTTACTAAGTATTTGGTCATGTGAGTGGGCGGTGGAAAATATATTCACAAAATTTTCTATTTTGTCCTATAAACTAATATTTTTACTCGAAAATTAATTTTTGAAGTAAACGCCCCTAAAAAGTGGGCGTGGCCATGCACAATGTATAGACGATTTGTAGATTAAGTGGATATCTACATATTTGCTCAAGTAAGTTTTTTCGAGTTTCATATGAAAATAGTGAAAAAAAGTGATTTTTTGAAAAGTGGGCGTGTCAGTGGGCGGATTTTAAAAATTTTTACACTTGTATTGCTTACTTTTCCAAAGACCTCGTATACAAAATTTCATCAACCTAGCTCAAAATTTAAGGCCCAAAAACTGGTGACATACGGACGGACGGACGGACGGACGGACGGACAGACGGACGGACGGACGGACAGACGGA
Organism: Chalcosyrphus nemorum; assembly: GCA_949716465.1. Lineage (NCBI taxonomy): Eukaryota > Metazoa > Arthropoda > Insecta > Diptera > Syrphidae > Chalcosyrphus > Chalcosyrphus nemorum. The sequence goes on from CATIXX010000078.1 coordinate 33,940, forward strand.
CGGACGGACGGACGGACGGACGGACGGACATAGCTCAATCGACTCGGCTAGTGATGCTGATCATTTATATATATACTTTATTGGGTCTATCTGTCATATTTCTCTATGTTACAAACTATGTATCAAACTTAATATACCCTTAGGATAGGGTATAAAAAGTGTATTTTTCGTAAAAGGTCTTGAAGATATTTATAACCGATTTTGACTGTTTATCAATGCAGCAACGTGCATGAATGTACATACCTACATATATTATGACTCATTCATTGCAGCGGGAATTGTCATTATAAGAAGCTCCTTCAAGTGAATGATATCGAACTATCAAAATGTTCATAGCATCGAAGATATATTTTGTATAGTCATAGTTTTATCTTTGAAGGGATATTTATTTCGAAGAAAAAAACCTGCCAAAAAGAGTTATGTATTGATGTCTTTTAATAATTAAAAAATATTTTGCGTATTAGATTATGACTATGTAAGTGCATTTTATTATATATTTTACTATATTCTGAGTACACGCCTATATTGCAAAGCAATATAGATAGAAATGGATTTATGGCTTAGTATGTTTGCCTTATAAGATACAAGGTTATATGCAGGGGGTCCTATTTTAATCTTTTGTAACATTTTAGATGCAATAATGTCATAATAAAAAAGGAGAAAAGGATTGATTTTTGATTGGCTATTTGTCGTGTATTTTATATATATTTACTAAGTATTTGGTCATGTGAGTGGGCGGTGGAAAATATATTCACAAAATTTTCTATTTTGTCCTATAAACTAATATTTTTACTCGAAAATTAATTTTTGAAGTAAACGCCCCTAAAAAGTGGGCGTGGCCATGCACAATGTATAGACGATTTGTAGATTAAGTGGATATCTACATATTTGCTCAAGTAAGTTTTTTCGAGTTTCATATGAAAATAGTGAAAAAAAGTGATTTTTTGAAAAGTGGGCGTGTCAGTGGGCGGATTTTAAAAATTTTTACACTTGTATTGCTTACTTTTCCAAAGACCTCGTATACAAAATTTCATCAACCTAGCTCAAAATTTAAGGCCCAA
>CATIXX010000078.1:40000-75000 GCA_949716465.1 Chalcosyrphus nemorum
TGTAGATTAAGTGGATATCTACATATTTGCTCAAGTAAGTTTTTTCGAGTTTCATATGAAAATAGTGAAAAAAAGTGATTTTTTGAAAAGTGGGCGTGTCAGTGGGCGGATTTTAAAAATTTTTACACTTGTATTGCTTACTTTTCCAAAGACCTCGTATACAAAATTTCATCAACCTAGCTCAAAATTTAAGGCCCAAAAACTGGTGACATACGGACGGACGGACGGACGGACGGACGGACATAGCTCAATCGACTCGGCTAGTGATGCTGATCATTTATATATATACTTTATTGGGTCTATCTGTCATATTTCTCTATGTTACAAACTATGTATCAAACTTAATATACCCTTAGGATAGGGTATAATTAGGATAGGGTATAACCAGTGAAAAATGCTACAGTTCGCCTGGAGCGAATCGTATGATACCCTATCCCTATCTTATTTGGTCGTGTCAGTGGGCGGTGGAAAATGTATTCACAAAATTTTCTATTTTGCCTTATAAACTAATATTTTTACTCGAAAATTAATTTTTGAAGTAAACGCCCCTAAAAAGTGGGCGTGGCCATATACAATGTATAGACGATTTGTGGATTAAGTGAATATCTACATATTTGCCCAAGTAAGTTTTTTCGAGTTTCATATGAAAATAGTGAAAAAAAGTGATTTTTTTGAAAAGTGGGCGTGTCAGTGGGCGGATTTTAAAAAATTTTACACTTGGATTGCTTACTTTTCCGAAGACCTCGTATACAAAATTTCATCAGCCTAGCTCAAAATTTAAGGCCCAAAAACTGGTGACATACGGACGGACGGACGGACGGACGGACGGACAGACGGACGGACGGACGGACGGACAGACGGACGGACGGACGGACATAGCTCAATCGACTCGGCTAGTGATGCTGATCATTTATATATATACTTTATTGGGTCTATCTGTAATATTTCTCTATGTTACAAACTATGTATCAAACTTAATATACCCTTAGGATAGGGTATAAAAAGGAGAAAAGGATTGATTTTTGATTGGCTATTTGTCGTGTATTTTATATATATTTACTAAGTATTTGGTCATGTGAGTGGGCGGTGGAAAATATATTCACAAAATTTTCTATTTTGTCCTATAAACTAATATTTTTACTCGAAAATTAATTTTTGAAGTAAACGCCCCTAAAAAGTGGGCGTGGCCATGCACAATGTATAGACGATTTGTAGATTAAGTGGATATCTACATATTTGCTCAAGTAAGTTTTTTCGAGTTTCATATGAAAATAGTGAAAAAAGTGATTTTTTGAAAAGTGGGCGTGTCAGTGGGCGGATTTTAAAAATTTTTACACTTGTATTGCTTACTTTTCCAAAGACCTCGTATACAAAATTTCATCAACCTAGCTCAAAATTTAAGGCCCAAAAACTGGTGACATACGGACGGACGGACATAGCTCAATCGACTCGGCTAGTGATGCTGATCATTTATATATATACTTTATTGGGTCTATCTGTCATATTTCTCTATGTTACAAACTATGTATCAAACTTAATATACCCTTAGGATAGGGTATAAAAAGGAGAAAAGGATTGATTTTTGATTGGCTATTTGTCGTGTATTTTATATATATTTACTAAGTATTTGGTCATGTGAGTGGGCGGTGGAAAATATATTCACAAAATTTTCTATTTTGTCCTATAAACTAATATTTTTACTCGAAAATTAATTTTTGAAGTAAACGCCCCTAAAAAGTGGGCGTGGCCATGCACAATGTATAGACGATTTGTAGATTAAGTGGATATCTACATATTTGCTCAAGTAAGTTTTTTCGAGTTTCATATGAAAATAGTGAAAAAAAGTGATTTTTTGAAAAGTGGGCGTGTCAGTGGGCGGATTTTAAAAATTTTTACACTTGTATTGCTTACTTTTCCAAAGACCTCGTATACAAAATTTCATCAACCTAGCTCAAAATTTAAGGCCCAAAAACTGGTGACATACGGACGGACGGACGGACGGACAGACGGACGGACGGACGGACGGACGGACGGACGGACATAGCTCAATCGACTCGGCTAGTGATGCTGATCATTTATATATATACTTTATTGGGTCTATCTGTCATATTTCTCTATGTTACAAACTATGTATCAAACTTAATATACCCTTAGGATAGGGTATAAAAAGGAGAAAAGGATTGATTTTTGATTGGCTATTTGTCGTGTATTTTATATATATTTACTAAGTATTTGGTCATGTGAGTGGGCGGTGGAAAATATATTCACAAAATTTTCTATTTTGTCCTATAAACTAATATTTTTACTCGAAAATTAATTTTTGAAGTAAACGCCCCTAAAAAGTGGGCGTGGCCATGCACAATGTATAGACGATTTGTAGATTAAGTGGATATCTACATATTTGCTCAAGTAAGTTTTTTCGAGTTTCATATGAAAATAGTGAAAAAAAGTGATTTTTTGAAAAGTGGGCGTGTCAGTGGGCGGATTTTAAAAATTTTTACACTTGTATTGCTTACTTTTCCAAAGACCTCGTATACAAAATTTCATCAACCTAGCTCAAAATTTAAGGCCCAAAAACTGGTGACAGACGGACGGACGGACGGACATAGCTCAATCGACTCGGCTAGTGATGCTGATCATTTATATATATACTTTATTGGGTCTATCTGTCATATTTCTCTATGTTACAAACTATGTATCAAACTTAATATACCCTTAGGATAGGGTATAAAAAGGAGAAAAGGATTGATTTTTGATTGGCTATTTGTCGTGTATTTTATATATATTTACTAAGTATTTGGTCATGTGAGTGGGCGGTGGAAAATATATTCACAAAATTTTCTATTTTGTCCTATAAACTAATATTTTTACTCGAAAATTAATTTTTGAAGTAAACGCCCCTAAAAAGTGGGCGTGGCCATGCACAATGTATAGACGATTTGTAGATTAAGTGGATATCTACATATTTGCTCAAGTAAGTTTTTTCGAGTTTCATATGAAAATAGTGAAAAAAAGTGATTTTTTGAAAAGTGGGCGTGTCAGTGGGCGGATTTTAAAAATTTTTACACTTGTATTGCTTACTTTTCCAAAGACCTCGTATACAAAATTTCATCAACCTAGCTCAAAATTTAAGGCCCAAAAACTGGTGACATACGGACGGACGGACGGACGGACGGACGGACGGACGGACAGACGGACGGACAGACGGACGGACGGACGGACAGACGGACGGACGGACGGACGGACATAGCTCAATCGACTCGGCTAGTGATGCTGATCATTTATATATATACTTTATTGGGTCTATCTGTCATATTTCTCTATGTTACAAACTATGTATCAAACTTAATATACCCTTAGGATAGGGTATAAAAAGTGTATTTTTCGTAAAAGGTCTTGAAGATATTTATAACCGATTTTGACTGTTTATCAATGCAGCAACGTGCATGAATGTACATACCTACATATATTATGACTCATTCATTGCAGCGGGAATTGTCATTATAAGAAGCTCCTTCAAGTGAATGATATCGAACTATCAAAATGTTCATAGCATCGAAGATATATTTTGTATAGTCATAGTTTTATCTTTGAAGGGATATTTATTTCGAAGAAAAAAACCTGCCAAAAAGAGTTATGTATTGATGTCTTTTAATAATTAAAAAATATTTTGCGTATTAGATTATGACTATGTAAGTGCATTTTATTATATATTTTACTATATTCTGAGTACACGCCTATATTGCAAAGCAATATAGATAGAAATTGATTTATGGCTTAGTATGTTTGCCTTATAAGATACAAGGTTATATGCAGGGGGTCCTATTTTAATCTTTTGTAACATTTTAGATGCAATAATGTCATAATAAAAAAGGAGAAAAGGATTGATTTTTGATTGGCTATTTGTCGTGTATTTTATATATATTTACTAAGTATTTGGTCATGTGAGTGGGCGGTGGAAAATATATTCACAAAATTTTCTATTTTGTCCTATAAACTAATATTTTTACTCGAAAATTAATTTTTGAAGTAAACGCCCCTAAAAAGTGGGCGTGGCCATGCACAATGTATAGACGATTTGTAGATTAAGTGGATATCTACATATTTGCTCAAGTAAGTTTTTTCGAGTTTCATATGAAAATAGTGAAAAAAAGTGATTTTTTGAAAAGTGGGCGTGTCAGTGGGCGGATTTTAAAAATTTTTACACTTGTATTGCTTACTTTTCCAAAGACCTCGTATACAAAATTTCATCAACCTAGCTCAAAATTTAAGGCCCAAAAACTGGTGACATACGGACATAGCTCAATCGACTCGGCTAGTGATGCTGATCATTTATATATATACTTTATTGGGTCTATCTGTCATATTTCTCTATGTTACAAACTATGTATCAAACTTAATATACCCTTAGGATAGGGTATAAAAAGGAGAAAAGGATTGATTTTTGATTGGCTATTTGTCGTGTATTTTATATATATTTACTAAGTATTTGGTCATGTGAGTGGGCGGTGGAAAATATATTCACAAAATTTTCTATTTTGTCCTATAAACTAATATTTTTACTCGAAAATTAATTTTTGAAGTAAACGCCCCTAAAAAGTGGGCGTGGCCATGCACAATGTATAGACGATTTGTAGATTAAGTGGATATCTACATATTTGCTCAAGTAAGTTTTTTAGAGTTTCATATGAAAATAGTGAAAAAAAGTGATTTTTTGAAAAGTGGGCGTGTCAGTGGGCGGATTTTAAAAATTTTTACACTTGTATTGCTTACTTTTCCAAAGACCTCGTATACAAAATTTCATCAACCTAGCTCAAAATTTAAGGCCCAAAAACTGGTGACATACGGACGGACGGACGGACGGACGGACGGACATAGCTCAATCGACTCGGCTAGTGATGCTGATCATTTATATATATACTTTATTGGGTCTATCTGTCATATTTCTCTATGTTACAAACTATGTATCAAACTTAATATACCCTTAGGATAGGGTATAAAAAGTGTATTTTTCGTAAAAGGTCTTGAAGATATTTATAACCGATTTTGACTGTTTATCAATGCAGCAACGTGCATGAATGTACATACCTACATATATTATGACTCATTCATTGCAGCGGGAATTGTCATTATAAGAAGCTCCTTCAAGTGAATGATATCGAACTATCAAAATGTTCATAGCATCGAAGATATATTTTGTATAGTCATAGTTTTATCTTTGAAGGGATATTTATTTCGAAGAAAAAAACCTGCCAAAAAGAGTTATGTATTGATGTCTTTTAATAATTAAAAAATATTTTGCGTATTAGATTATGACTATGTAAGTGCATTTTATTATATATTTTACTATATTCTGAGTACACGCCTATATTGCAAAGCAATATAGATAGAAATGGATTTATGGCTTAGTATGTTTGCCTTATAAGATACAAGGTTATATGCAGGGGGTCCTATTTTAATCTTTTGTAACATTTTAGATGCAATAATGTCATAATAAAAAAGGAGAAAAGGATTGATTTTTGATTGGCTATTTGTCGTGTATTTTATATATATTTACTAAGTATTTGGTCATGTGAGTGGGCGGTGGAAAATATATTCACAAAATTTTCTATTTTGTCCTATAAACTAATATTTTTACTCGAAAATTAATTTTTGAAGTAAACGCCCCTAAAAAGTGGGCGTGGCCATGCACAATGTATAGACGATTTGTAGATTAAGTGGATATCTACATATTTGCTCAAGTAAGTTTTTTCGAGTTTCATATGAAAATAGTGAAAAAAAGTGATTTTTTGAAAAGTGGGCGTGTCAGTGGGCGGATTTTAAAAATTTTTACACTTGTATTGCTTACTTTTCCAAAGACCTCGTATACAAAATTTCATCAACCTAGCTCAAAATTTAAGGCCCAAAAACTGGTGACATACGGACGGACGGACGGACGGACGGACAGACGGACGGACGGACGGACAGACGGACGGACGGACGGACGGACGGACGGACGGACATAGCTCAATCGACTCGGCTAGTGATGCTGATCATTTATATATATACTTTATTGGGTCTATCTGTCATATTTCTCTATGTTACAAACTATGTATCAAACTTAATATACCCTTAGGATAGGGTATAAAAAGGAGAAAAGGATTGATTTTTGATTGGCTATTTGTCGTGTATTTTATATATATTTACTAAGTATTTGGTCATGTGAGTGGGCGGTGGAAAATATATTCACAAAATTTTCTATTTTGTCCTATAAACTAATATTTTTACTCGAAAATTAATTTTTGAAGTAAACGCCCCTAAAAAGTGGGCGTGGCCATGCACAATGTATAGACGATTTGTAGATTAAGTGGATATCTACATATTTGCTCAAGTAAGTTTTTTCGAGTTTCATATGAAAATAGTGAAAAAAAGTGATTTTTTGAAAAGTCAGTGGGCGGATTTTAAAAATTTTTACACTTGTATTGCTTACTTTTCCAAAGACCTCGTATACAAAATTTCATCAACCTAGCTCAAAATTTAAGGCCCAAAAACTGGTGACATACGGACGGACGGACGGACGGACGGACGGACGGACGGACGGACGGACAGACGGACGGACGGACGGACAGACGGACGGACGGACGGACGGACGGACATAGCTCAATCGACTCGGCTAGTGATGCTGATCATTTATATATATACTTTATTGGGTCTATCTGTCATATTTCTCTATGTTACAAACTATGTATCAAACTTAATATACCCTTAGGATAGGGTATAAAAAGGAGAAAAGGATTGATTTTTGATTGGCTATTTGTCGTGTATTTTATATATATTTACTAAGTATTTGGTCATGTGAGTGGGCGGTGGAAAATATATTCACAAAATTTTCTATTTTGTCCTATAAACTAATATTTTTACTCGAAAATTAATTTTTGAAGTAAACGCCCCTAAAAAGTGGGCGTGGCCATGCACAATGTATAGACGATTTGTAGATTAAGTGGATATCTACATATTTGCTCAAGTAAGTTTTTTCGAGTTTCATATGAAAATAGTGAAAAAAAGTGATTTTTTGAAAAGTGGGCGTGTCAGTGGGCGGATTTTAAAAATTTTTACACTTGTATTGCTTACTTTTCCAAAGACCTCGTATACAAAATTTCATCAACCTAGCTCAAAATTTAAGGCCCAAAAACTGGTGACATACGGACGGACGGACGGACGGACGGACGGACGGACGGACGGACGGACAGACGGACGGACGGACGGACAGACGGACGGACGGACGGACGGACGGACGGACGGACATAGCTCAATCGACTCGGCTAGTGATGCTGATCATTTATATATATACTTTATTGGGTCTATCTGTCATATTTCTCTATGTTACAAACTATGTATCAAACTTAATATACCCTTAGGATAGGGTATAAAAAGTGTATTTTTCGTAAAAGGTCTTGAAGATATTTATAACCGATTTTGACTGTTTATCAATGCAGCAACGTGCATGAATGTACATACCTACATATATTATGACTCATTCATTGCAGCGGGAATTGTCATTATAAGAAGCTCCTTCAAGTGAATGATATCGAACTATCAAAATGTTCATAGCATCGAAGATATATTTTGTATAGTCATAGTTTTATCTTTGAAGGGATATTTATTTCGAAGAAAAAAACCTGCCAAAAAGAGTTATGTATTGATGTCTTTTAATAATTAAAAAATATTTTGCGTATTAGATTATGACTATGTAAGTGCATTTTATTATATATTTTACTATATTCTGAGTACACGCCTATATTGCAAAGCAATATAGATAGAAATGGATTTATGGCTTAGTATGTTTGCCTTATAAGATACAAGGTTATATGCAGGGGGTCCTATTTTAATCTTTTGTAACATTTTAGATGCAATAATGTCATAATAAAAAAGGAGAAAAGGATTGATTTTTGATTGGCTATTTGTCGTGTATTTTATATATATTTACTAAGTATTTGGTCATGTGAGTGGGCGGTGGAAAATATATTCACAAAATTTTCTATTTTGTCCTATAAACTAATATTTTTACTCGAAAATTAATTTTTGAAGTAAACGCCCCTAAAAAGTGGGCGTGGCCATGCACAATGTATAGACGATTTGTAGATTAAGTGGATATCTACATATTTGCTCAAGTAAGTTTTTTCGAGTTTCATATGAAAATAGTGAAAAAAAGTGATTTTTTGAAAAGTGGGCGTGTCAGTGGGCGGATTTTAAAAATTTTTACACTTGTATTGCTTACTTTTCCAAAGACCTCGTATACAAAATTTCATCAACCTAGCTCAAAATTTAAGGCCCAAAAACTGGTGACATACGGACGGACGGACGGACGGACGGACGGACGGACGGACAGACGGACGGACGGACGGACAGACGGACGGACGGACGGACGGACAGACGGACGGACGGACGGACGGACGGACATAGCTCAATCGACTCGGCTAGTGATGCTGATCATTTATATATATACTTTATTGCGTCTATCTGTCATATTTCTCTATGTTACAAACTATGTATCAAACTTAATATACCCTTAGGATAGGGTATAAAAAGTGTATTTTTCGTAAAAGGTCTTGAAGATATTTATAACCGATTTTGACTGTTTATCAATGCAGCAACGTGCATGAATGTACATACCTACATATATTATGACTCATTCATTGCAGCGGGAATTGTCATTATAAGAAGCTCCTTCAAGTGAATGATATCGAACTATCAAAATGTTCATAGCATCGAAGATATATTTTGTATAGTCATAGTTTTATCTTTGAAGGGATATTTATTTCGAAGAAAAAAACCTGCCAAAAAGAGTTATGTATTGATGTCTTTTAATAATTAAAAAATATTTTGCGTATTAGATTATGACTATGTAAGTGCATTTTATTATATATTTTACTATATTCTGAGTACACGCCTATATTGCAAAGCAATATAGATAGAAATGGATTTATGGCTTAGTATGTTTGCCTTATAAGATACAAGGTTATATGCAGGGGGTCCTATTTTAATCTTTTGTAACATTTTAGATGCAATAATGTCATAATAAAAAAGGAGAAAAGGATTGATTTTTGATTGGCTATTTGTCGTGTATTTTATATATATTTACTAAGTATTTGGTCATGTGAGTGGGCGGTGGAAAATATATTCACAAAATTTTCTATTTTGTCCTATAAACTAATATTTTTACTCGAAAATTAATTTTTGAAGTAAACGCCCCTAAAAAGTGGGCGTGGCCATGCACAATGTATAGACGATTTGTAGATTAAGTGGATATCTACATATTTGCTCAAGTAAGTTTTTTCGAGTTTCATATGAAAATAGTGAAAAAAAGTGATTTTTTGAAAAGTGGGCGTGTCAGTGGGCGGATTTTAAAAATTTTTACACTTGTATTGCTTACTTTTCCAAAGACCTCGTATACAAAATTTCATCAACCTAGCTCAAAATTTAAGGCCCAAAAACTGGTGACATACGGACGGACGGACGGACGGACGGACGGACGGACGGACGGACGGACATAGCTCAATCGACTCGGCTAGTGATGCTGATCATTTATATATATACTTTATTGGGTCTATCTGTCATATTTCTCTATGTTACAAACTATGTATCAAACTTAATATACCCTTAGGATAGGGTATAATTAGGATAGGGTATAAAAAGGAGAAAAGGATTGATTTTTGATTGGCTATTTGTCGTGTATTTTATATATATTTACTAAGTATTTGGTCATGTGAGTGGGCGGTGGAAAATATATTCACAAAATTTTCTATTTTGTCCTATAAACTAATATTTTTACTCGAAAATTAATTTTTGAAGTAAACGCCCCTAAAAAGTGGGCGTGGCCATGCACAATGTATAGACGATTTGTAGATTAAGTGGATATCTACATATTTGCTCAAGTAAGTTTTTTCGAGTTTCATATGAAAATAGTGAAAAAAAGTGATTTTTTGAAAAGTGGGCGTGTCAGTGGGCGGATTTTAAAAATTTTTACACTTGTATTGCTTACTTTTCCAAAGACCTCGTATACAAAATTTCATCAACCTAGCTCAAAATTTAAGGCCCAAAAACTGGTGACATACGGACGGACGGACGGACGGACGGACATAGCTCAATCGACTCGGCTAGTGATGCTGATCATTTATATATATACTTTATTGGGTCTATCTGTCATATTTCTCTATGTTACAAACTATGTATCAAACTTAATATACCCTTAGGATAGGGTATAAGGATAGGGTATAAAAAGTGTATTTTTCGTAAAAGGTCTTGAAGATATTTATAACCGATTTTGACTGTTTATCAATGCAGCAACGTGCATGAATGTACATACCTACATATATTATGACTCATTCATTGCAGCGGGAATTGTCATTATAAGAAGCTCCTTCAAGTGAATGATATCGAACTATCAAAATGTTCATAGCATCGAAGATATATTTTGTATAGTCATAGTTTTATCTTTGAAGGGATATTTATTTCGAAGAAAAAAACCTGCCAAAAAGAGTTATGTATTGATGTCTTTTAATAATTAAAAAATATTTTGCGTATTAGATTATGACTATGTAAGTGCATTTTATTATATATTTTACTATATTCTGAGTACACGCCTATATTGCAAAGCAATATAGATAGAAATGGATTTATGGCTTAGTATGTTTGCCTTATAAGATACAAGGTTATATGCAGGGGGTCCTATTTTAATCTTTTGTAACATTTTAGATGCAATAATGTCATAATAAAAAAGGAGAAAAGGATTGATTTTTGATTGGCTATTTGTCGTGTATTTTATATATATTTACTAAGTATTTGGTCATGTGAGTGGGCGGTGGAAAATATATTCACAAAATTTTCTATTTTGTCCTATAAACTAATATTTTTACTCGAAAATTAATTTTTGAAGTAAACGCCCCTAAAAAGTGGGCGTGGCCATGCACAATGTATAGACGATTTGTAGATTAAGTGGATATCTACATATTTGCTCAAGTAAGTTTTTTCGAGTTTCATATGAAAATAGTGAAAAAAAGTGATTTTTTGAAAAGTGGGCGTGTCAGTGGGCGGATTTTAAAAATTTTTACACTTGTATTGCTTACTTTTCCAAAGACCTCGTATACAAAATTTCATCAACCTAGCTCAAAATTTAAGGCCCAAAAACTGGTGACATACGGACGGACGGACGGACGGACGGACGGACGGACGGACAGACGGACGGACGGACGGACAGACGGACGGACGGACGGACGGACGGACGGACGGACATAGCTCAATCGACTCGGCTAGTGATGCTGATCATTTATATATATACTTTATTGGGTCTATCTGTCATATTTCTCTATGTTACAAACTATGTATCAAACTTAATATACCCTTAGGATAGGGTATAATTAGGATAGGGTATAAAAAGGAGAAAAGGATTGATTTTTGATTGGCTATTTGTCGTGTATTTTATATATATTTACTAAGTATTTGGTCATGTGAGTGGGCGGTGGAAAATATATTCACAAAATTTTCTATTTTGTCCTATAAACTAATATTTTTACTCGAAAATTAATTTTTGAAGTAAACGCCCCTAAAAAGTGGGCGTGGCCATGCACAATGTATAGACGATTTGTAGATTAAGTGGATATCTACATATTTGCTCAAGTAAGTTTTTTCGAGTTTCATATGAAAATAGTGAAAAAAAGTGATTTTTTGAAAAGTGGGCGTGTCAGTGGGCGGATTTTAAAAATTTTTACACTTGTATTGCTTACTTTTCCAAAGACCTCGTATACAAAATTTCATCAACCTAGCTCAAAATTTAAGGCCCAAAAACTGGTGACATACGGACGGACGGACGGACGGACGGACGGACGGACGGACGGACGGACGGACAGACGGACGGACGGACGGACAGACGGACGGACGGACGGACGGACGGACGGACGGACATAGCTCAATCGACTCGGCTAGTGATGCTGATCATTTATATATATACTTTATTGGGTCTATCTGTCATATTTCTCTATGTTACAAACTATGTATCAAACTTAATATACCCTTAGGATAGGGTATAAAAAGGAGAAAAGGATTGATTTTTGATTGGCTATTTGTCGTGTATTTTATATATATTTACTAAGTATTTGGTCATGTGAGTGGGCGGTGGAAAATATATTCACAAAATTTTCTATTTTGTCCTATAAACTAATATTTTTACTCGAAAATTAATTTTTGAAGTAAACGCCCCTAAAAAGTGGGCGTGGCCATGCACAATGTATAGACGATTTGTAGATTAAGTGGATATCTACATATTTGCTCAAGTAAGTTTTTTCGAGTTTCATATGAAAATAGTGAAAAAAAGTGATTTTTTGAAAAGTGGGCGTGTCAGTGGGCGGATTTTAAAAATTTTTACACTTGTATTGCTTACTTTTCCAAAGACCTCGTATACAAAATTTCATCAACCTAGCTCAAAATTTAAGGCCCAAAAACTGGTGACATACGGACGGACGGACGGACGGACGGACGGACGGACGGACATAGCTCAATCGACTCGGCTAGTGATGCTGATCATTTATATATATACTTTATTGGGTCTATCTGTCATATTTCTCTATGTTACAAACTATGTATCAAACTTAATATACCCTTAGGATAGGGTATAAAAAGGAGAAAAGGATTGATTTTTGATTGGCTATTTGTCGTGTATTTTATATATATTTACTAAGTATTTGGTCATGTGAGTGGGCGGTGGAAAATATATTCACAAAATTTTCTATTTTGTCCTATAAACTAATATTTTTACTCGAAAATTAATTTTTGAAGTAAACGCCCCTAAAAAGTGGGCGTGGCCATGCACAATGTATAGACGATTTGTAGATTAAGTGGATATCTACATATTTGCTCAAGTAAGTTTTTTCGAGTTTCATATGAAAATAGTGAAAAAAAGTGATTTTTTGAAAAGTGGGCGTGTCAGTGGGCGGATTTTAAAAATTTTTACACTTGTATTGCTTACTTTTCCAAAGACCTCGTATACAAAATTTCATCAACCTAGCTCAAAATTTAAGGCCCAAAAACTGGTGACATACGGACGGACGGACGGACGGACGGACGGACGGACGGACAGACGGACGGACGGACGGACAGACGGACGGACGGACGGACGGACATAGCTCAATCGACTCGGCTAGTGATGCTGATCATTTATATATATACTTTATTGGGTCTATCTGTCATATTTCTCTATGTTACAAACTATGTATCAAACTTAATATACCCTTAGGATAGGGTATAATTAGGATAGGGTATAAAAAGGAGAAAAGGATTGATTTTTGATTGGCTATTTGTCGTGTATTTTATATATACAGTTGTGCTCATACAATTAAGTCACAGGCATAATGTTTGCATTTTTGTCCAATATTTTCATTTTCTGCGTGTTCTGTTTGCTTTTTTTTGGTGTGACTGTTAATATCCGTTATTACGGTTATTCCTTTATATGAACAGCAAACAGAAAAAGCTCCTTTATGCAATAGCGATCATTCATTGTCAGTAAGTGGTACGCGTAAGTGCTCAAATAATTAAGTCATTTATTTTAAAAGAGGTAAGTCGACTATTTACGAAGTGTTAGCTCTATTTAATGTACCTGCTTTTTATATTTTTGTTATTTTGTATCCATAAAAAAGAAAAAAAAAACAAATTGCTCCAATGGGAAGTAAAAAAAGCTCCACTCCAGCCGAACGCAAGCTGATATGGGAAACCTTCCAAAATCTAAAAAGTGTTGGAGAAGTTTCGAAGCTTTTAAGCTTTACTCGTGGCAAGATCTATAACGCCATCAACTATTACAAAAAAAATGCCACCTTTGATGATCTGCCACGCGAGAAGCCTCGAAAGACCACTAAAGCTGAGGATCGGAAAATGGTCAGGATCAGCAAATCGGATCCATTTCTCACCTCCACTGAGATAAGAGCCGAAATGGAAATCCACTACGGTGTAAACATTTCAGCACAGACCGTCCGAAGGCGTTTGAAGGAAAATAATTTGAATGGGCGAATTGCGAGAAAAAAGCCAGACGTGTCGAAAAAAAATATCAAGAAAAGGTTACAATTCGCTCGTGAGCACTTCCGTAAAGACTCAAAATTCTGGGATTTGATAGTCTGGAGTGATGAGTCCAAGTTCAACGTCTTCGGAAACGATGGAAGGCCATACGTTCGACGACCCCCATTAAAAGAATTGGACCCTAAATACACGAAGAAAACTGTCAAGCATGGGGGCTCGTCGGTAATGGTTTGGGGATGTTTCACCTCATCTGGAGTGGGCCCCATTGTCCAGATAAATGGGAAAATGACAGGTGAGATGTATAAAAACATCCTCAATAACCATTTAAATGGCGAGTACGCTGAAAATTTGCCGCTTGCGTGGACATTTCAGCAGGACAACGACCCAAAGCACTGCTCACGGGTTGTTAAGTCTTGGTTGGAGGATGAGAGAATAAAGGTTCTCCAGTGGCCAGCTCAAAGTCCCGACCTAAACCCCATAGAGAATCTATGGGGTATTATAAAAAGAGTGGTTGCAGCAAGAAAACCACGCAATAAAAACACGCTCTGGAAGATAGTGCAGGAAGAGTGGCATAAGATCACTCCCGGCCAATGTGCAGCATTGGTCCAAACTATGAGTGGCCGATGTGCGCATGTCATAAGACAGAAAGGTTACCCAACAAAATATTAAGATAACAAAGGTTAAAATTGCTTCTTTAAAATAAATTCTAACATAATTATATCATTTTCTTACAGATGACTTAATTATATGTTGCCTTTACCAGGCTGAATTTATCGGAATATTGCTGTTTTTTTTTCGTACGATTTTTGTTTTTTTTTTTTTTTAGTATAAGATTTTATTACTTATGTCTTACAAAAATATATTTATTCAAAAAAAGTTGAATTCTCTAAATAAAACATTAATTTTGAAAACATGAACATGGTATTCTTTTGGTGACTTAATTATATGAGCACAACTGTATTTACTAAGTATTTGGTCATGTGAGTGGGCGGTGGAAAATATATTCACAAAATTTTCTATTTTGTCCTATAAACTAATATTTTTACTCGAAAATTAATTTTTGAAGTAAACGCCCCTAAAAAGTGGGCGTGGCCATGCACAATGTATAGACGATTTGTAGATTAAGTGGATATCTACATATTTGCTCAAGTAAGTTTTTTCGAGTTTCATATGAAAATAGTGAAAAAAAGTGATTTTTTGAAAAGTGGGCGTGTCAGTGGGCGGATTTTAAAAATTTTTACACTTGTATTGCTTACTTTTCCAAAGACCTCGTATACAAAATTTCATCAACCTAGCTCAAAATTTAAGGCCCAAAAACTGGTGACATACGGACGGACGGACGGACGGACGGACGGACGGACGGACAGACGGACGGACGGACGGACAGACGGACGGACGGACGGACGGACGGACGGACGGACATAGCTCAATCGACTCGGCTAGTGATGCTGATCATTTATATATATACTTTATTGGGTCTATCTGTCATATTTCTCTATGTTACAAACTATGTATCAAACTTAATATACCCTTAGGATAGGGTATAATTAGGATAGGGTATAAAAAGGAGAAAAGGATTGATTTTTGATTGGCTATTTGTCGTGTATTTTATATATATTTACTAAGTATTTGGTCATGTGAGTGGGCGGTGGAAAATATATTCACAAAATTTTCTATTTTGTCCTATAAACTAATATTTTTACTCGAAAATTAATTTTTGAAGTAAACGCCCCTAAAAAGTGGGCGTGGCCATGCACAATGTATAGACGATTTGTAGATTAAGTGGATATCTACATATTTGCTCAAGTAAGTTTTTTCGAGTTTCATATGAAAATAGTGAAAAAAAGTGATTTTTTGAAAAGTGGGCGTGTCAGTGGGCGGATTTTAAAAATTTTTACACTTGTATTGCTTACTTTTCCAAAGACCTCGTATACAAAATTTCATCAACCTAGCTCAAAATTTAAGGCCCAAAAACTGGTGACATACGGACGGACGGACGGACGGACGGACGGACGGACGGACAGACGGACGGACGGACGGACAGACGGACGGACGGACGGACGGACGGACGGACGGACATAGCTCAATCGACTCGGCTAGTGATGCTGATCATTTATATATATACTTTATTGGGTCTATCTGTCATATTTCTCTATGTTACAAACTATGTATCAAACTTAATATACCCTTAGGATAGGGTATAAAAAGTGTATTTTTCGTAAAAGGTCTTGAAG
This sequence comes from Chalcosyrphus nemorum, assembly GCA_949716465.1. Classification (NCBI taxonomy): domain Eukaryota; kingdom Metazoa; phylum Arthropoda; class Insecta; order Diptera; family Syrphidae; genus Chalcosyrphus; species Chalcosyrphus nemorum. Next base: position 56,275 of record CATIXX010000078.1, read on the forward strand.
ATATTTATAACCGATTTTGACTGTTTATCAATGCAGCAACGTGCATGAATGTACATACCTACATATATTATGACTCATTCATTGCAGCGGGAATTGTCATTATAAGAAGCTCCTTCAAGTGAATGATATCGAACTATCAAAATGTTCATAGCATCGAAGATATATTTTGTATAGTCATAGTTTTATCTTTGAAGGGATATTTATTTCGAAGAAAAAAACCTGCCAAAAAGAGTTATGTATTGATGTCTTTTAATAATTAAAAAATATTTTGCGTATTAGATTATGACTATGTAAGTGCATTTTATTATATATTTTACTATATTCTGAGTACACGCCTATATTGCAAAGCAATATAGATAGAAATGGATTTATGGCTTAGTATGTTTGCCTTATAAGATACAAGGTTATATGCAGGGGGTCCTATTTTAATCTTTTGTAACATTTTAGATGCAATAATGTCATAATAAAAAAGGAGAAAAGGATTGATTTTTGATTGGCTATTTGTCGTGTATTTTATATATATTTACTAAGTATTTGGTCATGTGAGTGGGCGGTGGAAAATATATTCACAAAATTTTCTATTTTGTCCTATAAACTAATATTTTTACTCGAAAATTAATTTTTGAAGTAAACGCCCCTAAAAAGTGGGCGTGGCCATGCACAATGTATAGACGATTTGTAGATTAAGTGGATATCTACATATTTGCTCAAGTAAGTTTTTTCGAGTTTCATATGAAAATAGTGAAAAAAAGTGATTTTTTGAAAAGTGGGCGTGTCAGTGGGCGGATTTTAAAAATTTTTACACTTGTATTGCTTACTTTTCCAAAGACCTCGTATACAAAATTTCATCAACCTAGCTCAAAATTTAAGGCCCAAAAACTGGTGACATACGGACGGACGGACAGACGGACGGACGGACGGACAGACGGACGGACGGACGGACGGACGGACGGACAGACGGACGGACGGACGGACGGACGGACGGACAGACGGACGGACGGACGGACGGACGGACATAGCTCAATCGACTCGGCTAGTGATGCTGATCATTTATATATATACTTTATTGGGTCTATCTGTCATATTTCTCTATGTTACAAACTATGTATCAAACTTAATATACCCTTAGGATAGGGTATAAAAAGGAGAAAAGGATTGATTTTTGATTGGCTATTTGTCGTGTATTTTATATATATTTACTAAGTATTTGGTCATGTGAGTGGGCGGTGGAAAATATATTCACAAAATTTTCTATTTTGTCCTATAAACTAATATTTTTACTCGAAAATTAATTTTTGAAGTAAACGCCCCTAAAAAGTGGGCGTGGCCATGCACAATGTATAGACGATTTGTAGATTAAGTGGATATCTACATATTTGCTCAAGTAAGTTTTTTCGAGTTTCATATGAAAATAGTGAAAAAAAGTGATTTTTTGAAAAGTGGGCGTGTCAGTGGGCGGATTTTAAAAATTTTTACACTTGTATTGCTTACTTTTCCAAAGACCTCGTATACAAAATTTCATCAACCTAGCTCAAAATTTAAGGCCCAAAAACTGGTGACATACGGACGGACGGACGGACGGACGGACGGACGGACGGACAGACGGACGGACGGACGGACAGACGGACGGACGGACATAGCTCAATCGACTCGGCTAGTGATGCTGATCATTTATATATATACTTTATTGGGTCTATCTGTCATATTTCTCTATGTTACAAACTATGTATCAAACTTAATATACCCTTAGGATAGGGTATAAAAAGTGTATTTTTCGTAAAAGGTCTTGAAGATATTTATAACCGATTTTGACTGTTTATCAATGCAGCAACGTGCATGAATGTACATACCTACATATATTATGACTCATTCATTGCAGCGGGAATTGTCATTATAAGAAGCTCCTTCAAGTGAATGATATCGAACTATCAAAATGTTCATAGCATCGAAGATATATTTTGTATAGTCATAGTTTTATCTTTGAAGGGATATTTATTTCGAAGAAAAAAACCTGCCAAAAAGAGTTATGTATTGATGTCTTTTAATAATTAAAAAATATTTTGCGTATTAGATTATGACTATGTAAGTGCATTTTATTATATATTTTACTATATTCTGAGTACACGCCTATATTGCAAAGCAATATAGATAGAAATGGATTTATGGCTTAGTATGTTTGCCTTATAAGATACAAGGTTATATGCAGGGGGTCCTATTTTAATCTTTTGTAACATTTTAGATGCAATAATGTCATAATAAAAAAGGAGAAAAGGATTGATTTTTGATTGGCTATTTGTCGTGTATTTTATATATATTTACTAAGTATTTGGTCATGTGAGTGGGCGGTGGAAAATATATTCACAAAATTTTCTATTTTGTCCTATAAACTAATATTTTTACTCGAAAATTAATTTTTGAAGTAAACGCCCCTAAAAAGTGGGCGTGGCCATGCACAATGTATAGACGATTTGTAGATTAAGTGGATATCTACATATTTGCTCAAGTAAGTTTTTTCGAGTTTCATATGAAAATAGTGAAAAAAGTGATTTTTTGAAAAGTGGGCGTGTCAGTGGGCGGATTTTAAAAATTTTTACACTTGTATTGCTTACTTTTCCAAAGACCTCGTATACAAAATTTCATCAACCTAGCTCAAAATTTAAGGCCCAAAAACTGGTGACATACGGACGGACGGACGGACGGACGGACGGACAGACGGACGGACGGACGGACAGACGGACGGACGGACGGACGGACGGACGGACAGACGGACGGACGGACGGACGGACGGACATAGCTCAATCGACTCGGCTAGTGATGCTGATCATTTATATATATACTTTATTGGGTCTATCTGTCATATTTCTCTATGTTACAAACTATGTATCAAACTTAATATACCCTTAGGATAGGGTATAAAAAGGAGAAAAGGATTGATTTTTGATTGGCTATTTGTCGTGTATTTTATATATATTTACTAAGTATTTGGTCATGTGAGTGGGCGGTGGAAAATATATTCACAAAATTTTCTATTTTGTCCTATAAACTAATATTTTTACTCGAAAATTAATTTTTGAAGTAAACGCCCCTAAAAAGTGGGCGTGGCCATGCACAATGTATAGACGATTTGTAGATTAAGTGGATATCTACATATTTGCTCAAGTAAGTTTTTTCGAGTTTCATATGAAAATAGTGAAAAAAAGTGATTTTTTGAAAAGTGGGCGTGTCAGTGGGCGGATTTTAAAAATTTTTACACTTGTATTGCTTACTTTTCCAAAGACCTCGTATACAAAATTTCATCAACCTAGCTCAAAATTTAAGGCCCAAAAACTGGTGACATACGGACGGACGGACGGACGGACGGACGGACGGACGGACAGACGGACGGACGGACGGACATAGCTCAATCGACTCGGCTAGTGATGCTGATCATTTATATATATACTTTATTGGGTCTATCTGTCATATTTCTCTATGTTACAAACTATGTATCAAACTTAATATACCCTTAGGATAGGGTATAATTAGGATAGGGTATAAAAAGGAGAAAAGGATTGATTTTTGATTGGCTATTTGTCTTGTATTTTATATATATTTACTAAGTATTTGGTCATGTGAGTGGGCGGTGGAAAATATATTCACAAAATTTTCTATTTTGTCCTATAAACTAATATTTTTACTCGAAAATTAATTTTTGAAGTAAACGCCCCTAAAAAGTGGGCGTGGCCATGCACAATGTATAGACGATTTGTAGATTAAGTGGATATCTACATATTTGCTCAAGTAAGTTTTTTCGAGTTTCATATGAAAATAGTGAAAAAAAGTGATTTTTTGAAAAGTGGGCGTGTCAGTGGGCGGATTTTAAAAATTTTTACACTTGTATTGCTTACTTTTCCAAAGACCTCGTATACAAAATTTCATCAACCTAGCTCAAAATTTAAGGCCCAAAAACTGGTGACATACGGACGGACGGACGGACGGACGGACGGACAGACGGACGGACGGACGGACAGACGGACGGACGGACGGACGGACGGACGGACATAGCTCAATCGACTCGGCTAGTGATGCTGATCATTTATATATATACTTTATTGGGTCTATCTGTCATATTTCTCTATGTTACAAACTATGTATCAAACTTAATATACCCTTAGGATAGGGTATAAAAAGGAGAAAAGGATTGATTTTTGATTGGCTATTTGTCGTGTATTTTATATATATTTACTAAGTATTTGGTCATGTGAGTGGGCGGTGGAAAATATATTCACAAAATTTTCTATTTTGTCCTATAAACTAATATTTTTACTCGAAAATTAATTTTTGAAGTAAACGCCCCTAAAAAGTGGGCGTGGCCATGCACAATGTATAGACGATTTGTAGATTAAGTGGATATCTACATATTTTCTCAAGTAAGTTTTTTCGAGTTTCATATGAAAATAGTGAAAAAAAGTGATTTTTTGAAAAGTGGGCGTGTCAGTGGGCGGATTTTAAAAATTTTTACACTTGTATTGCTTACTTTTCCAAAGACCTCGTATACAAAATTTCATCAACCTAGCTCAAAATTTAAGGCCCAAAAACTGGTGACATACGGACGGACGGACGGACGGACAGACGGACGGACGGACGGACAGACGGACGGACGGACGGACAGACGGACGGACGGACGGACAGACGGACGGACGGACGGACGGACGGACGGACGGACATAGCTCAATCGACTCGGCTAGTGATGCTGATCATTTATATATATACTTTATTGGGTCTATCTGTCATATTTCTCTATGTTACAAACTATGTATCAAACTTAATATACCCTTAGGATAGGGTATAAAAAAGTGTATTTTTCGTAAAAGGTCTTGAAGATATTTATAACCGATTTTGACTGTTTATCAATGCAGCAACGTGCATGAATGTACATACCTACATATATTATGACTCATTCATTGCAGCGGGAATTGTCATTATAAGAAGCTCCTTCAAGTGAATGATATCGAACTATCAAAATGTTCATAGCATCGAAGATATATTTTGTATAGTCATAGTTTTATCTTTGAAGGGATATTTATTTCGAAGAAAAAAACCTGCCAAAAAGAGTTATGTATTGATGTCTTTTAATAATTAAAAAATATTTTGCGTATTAGATTATGACTATGTAAGTGCATTTTATTATATATTTTACTATATTCTGAGTACACGCCTATATTGCAAAGCAATATAGATAGAAATGGATTTATGGCTTAGTATGTTTGCCTTATAAGATACAAGGTTATATGCAGGGGGTCCTATTTTAATCTTTTGTAACATTTTAGATGCAATAATGTCATAATAAAAAAGGAGAAAAGGATTGATTTTTGATTGGCTATTTGTCGTGTATTTTATATATATTTACTAAGTATTTGGTCATGTGAGTGGGCGGTGGAAAATATATTCACAAAATTTTCTATTTTGTCCTATAAACTAATATTTTTACTCGAAAATTAATTTTTGAAGTAAACGCCCCTAAAAAGTGGGCGTGGCCATGCACAATGTATAGACGATTTGTAGATTAAGTGGATATCTACATATTTGCTCAAGTAAGTTTTTTCGAGTTTCATATGAAAATAGTGAAAAAAAGTGATTTTTTGAAAAGTGGGCGTGTCAGTGGGCGGATTTTAAAAATTTTTACACTTGTATTGCTTACTTTTCCAAAGACCTCGTATACAAAATTTCATCAACCTAGCTCAAAATTTAAGGCCCAAAAACTGGTGACATACGGACGGACGGACGGACGGACGGACGGACGGACGGACAGACGGACGGACGGACGGACAGACGGACGGACGGACGGACGGACATAGCTCAATCGACTCGGCTAGTGATGCTGATCATTTATATATATACTTTATTGGGTCTATCTGTCATATTTCTCTATGTTACAAACTATGTATCAAACTTAATATACCCTTAGGATAGGGTATAATTAGGATAGGGTATAAAAAGGAGAAAAGGATTGATTTTTGATTGGCTATTTGTCGTGTATTTTATATATATTTACTAAGTATTTGGTCATGTGAGTGGGCGGTGGAAAATATATTCACAAAATTTGCTATTTTGTCCTATAAACTAATATTTTTACTCGAAAATTAATTTTTGAAGTAAACGCCCCTAAAAAGTGGGCGTGGCCATGCACAATGTATAGACGATTTGTAGATTAAGTGGATATCTACATATTTGCTCAAGTAAGTTTTTTCGAGTTTCATATGAAAATAGTGAAAAAAAGTGATTTTTTGAAAAGTGGGCGTGTCAGTGGGCGGATTTTAAAAATTTTTACACTTGTATTGCTTACTTTTCCAAAGACCTCGTATACAAAATTTCATCAACCTAGCTCAAAATTTAAGGCCCAAAAACTGGTGACATACGGACGGACGGACGGACGGACGGACGGACAGACGGACGGACGGACGGACAGACGGACGGACGGACATAGCTCAATCGACTCGGCTAGTGATGCTGATCATTTATATATATACTTTATTGGGTCTATCTGTCATATTTCTCTATGTTACAAACTATGTATCAAACTTAATATACCCTTAGGATAGGGTATAATTAGGATAGGGTATAAAAAGGAGAAAAGGATTGATTTTTGATTGGCTATTTGTCTTGTATTTTATATATATTTACTAAGTATTTGGTCATGTGAGTGGGCGGTGGAAAATATATTCACAAAATTTTCTATTTTGTCCTATAAACTAATATTTTTACTCGAAAATTAATTTTTGAAGTAAACGCCCCTAAAAAGTGGGCGTGGCCATGCACAATGTATAGACGATTTGTAGATTAAGTGGATATCTACATATTTGCTCAAGTAAGTTTTTTCGAGTTTCATATGAAAATAGTGAAAAAAAGTGATTTTTTGAAAAGTGGGCGTGTCAGTGGGCGGATTTTAAAAATTTTTACACTTGTATTGCTTACTTTTCCAAAGACCTCGTATACAAAATTTCATCAACCTAGCTCAAAATTTAAGGCCCAAAAACTGGTGACATACGGACGGACGGACGGACGGACGGACGGACAGACGGACGGACGGACGGACAGACGGACGGACGGACGGACATAGCTCAATCGACTCGGCTAGTGATGCTGATCATTTATATATATACTTTATTGGGTCTATCTGTCATATTTCTCTATGTTACAAACTATGTATCAAACTTAATATACCCTTAGGATAGGGTATAAAAAGGAGAAAAGGATTGATTTTTGATTGGCTATTTGTCGTGTATTTTATATATATTTACTAAGTATTTGGTCATGTGAGTGGGCGGTGGAAAATATATTCACAAAATTTTCTATTTTGTCCTATAAACTAATATTTTTACTCGAAAATTAATTTTTGAAGTAAACGCCCCTAAAAAGTGGGCGTGGCCATGCACAATGTATAGACGATTTGTAGATTAAGTGGATATCTACATATTTGCTCAAGTAAGTTTTTTCGAGTTTCATATGAAAATAGTGAAAAAAAGTGATTTTTTGAAAAGTGGGCGTGTCAGTGGGCGGATTTTAAAAATTTTTACACTTGTATTGCTTACTTTTCCAAAGACCTCGTATACAAAATTTCATCAACCTAGCTCAAAATTTAAGGCCCAAAAACTGGTGACATACGGACGGACGGACGGACGGACGGACGGACGGACGGACAGACGGACGGACGGACGGACAGACGGACGGACGGACGGACGGACGGACGGACGGACATAGCTCAATCGACTCGGCTAGTGATGCTGATCATTTATATATATACTTTATTGGGTCTATCTGTCATATTTCTCTATGTTACAAACTATGTATCAAACTTAATATACCCTTAGGATAGGGTATAAAAAGTGTATTTTTCGTAAAAGGTCTTGAAGATATTTATAACCGATTTTGACTGTTTATCAATGCAGCAACGTGCATGAATGTACATACCTACATATATTATGACTCATTCATTGCAGCGGGAATTGTCATTATAAGAAGCTCCTTCAAGTGAATGATATCGAACTATCAAAATGTTCATAGCATCGAAGATATATTTTGTATAGTCATAGTTTTATCTTTGAAGGGATATTTATTTCGAAGAAAAAAACCTGCCAAAAAGAGTTATGTATTGATGTCTTTTAATAATTAAAAAATATTTTGCGTATTAGATTATGACTATGTAAGTGCATTTTATTATATATTTTACTATATTCTGAGTACACGCCTATATTGCAAAGCAATATAGATAGAAATGGATTTATGGCTTAGTATGTTTGCCTTATAAGATACAAGGTTATATGCAGGGGGTCCTATTTTAATCTTTTGTAACATTTTAGATGCAATAATGTCATAATAAAAAAGGAGAAAAGGATTGATTTTTGATTGGCTATTTGTCGTGTATTTTATATATATTTACTAAGTATTTGGTCATGTGAGTGGGCGGTGGAAAATATATTCACAAAATTTTCTATTTTGTCCTATAAACTAATATTTTTACTCGAAAATTAATTTTTGAAGTAAACGCCCCTAAAAAGTGGGCGTGGCCATGCACAATGTATAGACGATTTGTAGATTAAGTGGATATCTACATATTTGCTCAAGTAAGTTTTTTCGAGTTTCATATGAAAATAGTGAAAAAAGTGATTTTTTGAAAAGTGGGCGTGTCAGTGGGCGGATTTTAAAAATTTTTACACTTGTATTGCTTACTTTTCCAAAGACCTCGTATACAAAATTTCATCAACCTAGCTCAAAATTTAAGGCCCAAAAACTGGTGACATACGGACGGACGGACGGACGGACGGACGGACAGACGGACGGACGGACGGACAGACGGACGGACGGACGGACGGACGGACATAGCTCAATCGACTCGGCTAGTGATGCTGATCATTTATATATATACTTTATTGGGTCTATCTGTCATATTTCTCTATGTTACAAACTATGTATCAAACTTAATATACCCTTAGGATAGGGTATAATTAGGATAGGGTATAAAAAGGAGAAAAGGATTGATTTTTGATTGGCTATTTGTCGTGTATTTTATATATATTTACTAAGTATTTGGTCATGTGAGTGGGCGGTGGAAAATATATTCACAAAATTTTCTATTTTGTCCTATAAACTAATATTTTTACTCGAAAATTAATTTTTGAAGTAAACGCCCCTAAAAAGTGGGCGTGGCCATGCACAATGTATAGACGATTTGTAGATTAAGTGGATATCTACATATTTGCTCAAGTAAGTTTTTTCGAGTTTCATATGAAAATAGTGAAAAAAAGTGATTTTTTGAAAAGTGGGCGTGTCAGTGGGCGGATTTTAAAAATTTTTACACTTGTATTGCTTACTTTTCCAAAGACCTCGTATACAAAATTTCATCAACCTAGCTCAAAATTTAAGGCCCAAAAACTGGTGACATACGGACGGACGGACGGACGGACGGACGGACGGACGGACGGACAGACGGACGGACGGACGGACAGACGGACGGACGGACGGACGGACGGACATAGCTCAATCGACTCGGCTAGTGATGCTGATCATTTATATATATACTTTATTGGGTCTATCTGTCATATTTCTCTATGTTACAAACTATGTATCAAACTTAATATACCCTTAGGATAGGGTATAAAAAGGAGAAAAGGATTGATTTTTGATTGGCTATTTGTCGTGTATTTTATATATATTTACTAAGTATTTGGTCATGTGAGTGGGCGGTGGAAAATATATTCACAAAATTTTCTATTTTGTCCTATAAACTAATATTTTTACTCGAAAATTAATTTTTGAAGTAAACGCCCCTAAAAAGTGGGCGTGGCCATGCACAATGTATAGACGATTTGTAGATTAAGTGGATATCTACATATTTGCTCAAGTAAGTTTTTTCGAGTTTCATATGAAAATAGTGAAAAAAAGTGATTTTTTGAAAAGTGGGCGTGTCAGTGGGCGGATTTTAAAAATTTTTACACTTGTATTGCTTACTTTTCCAAAGACCTCGTATACAAAATTTCATCAACCTAGCTCAAAATTTAAGGCCCAAAAACTGGTGACATACGGACGGACGGACGGACGGACGGACGGACGGACAGACGGACGGACGGACGGACGGACGGACAGACGGACGGACGGACGGACGGACGGACGGACGGACGGACAGACGGACGGACGGACGGACGGACGGACGGACGGACATAGCTCAATCGACTCGGCTAGTGATGCTGATCATTTATATATATACTTTATTGGGTCTATCTGTCATATTTCTCTATGTTACAAACTATGTATCAAACTTAATATACCCTTAGGATAGGGTATAAAAAGTGTATTTTTCGTAAAAGGTCTTGAAGATATTTATAACCGATTTTGACTGTTTATCAATGCAGCAACGTGCATGAATGTACATACCTACATATATTATGACTCATTCATTGCAGCGGGAATTGTCATTATAAGAAGCTCCTTCAAGTGAATGATATCGAACTATCAAAATGTTCATAGCATCGAAGATATATTTTGTATAGTCATAGTTTTATCTTTGAAGGGATATTTATTTCGAAGAAAAAAACCTGCCAAAAAGAGTTATGTATTGATGTCTTTTAATAATTAAAAAATATTTTGCGTATTAGATTATGACTATGTAAGTGCATTTTATTATATATTTTACTATATTCTGAGTACACGCCTATATTGCAAAGCAATATAGATAGAAATGGATTTATGGCTTAGTATGTTTGCCTTATAAGATACAAGGTTATATGCAGGGGGTCCTATTTTAATCTTTTGTAACATTTTAGATGCAATAATGTCATAATAAAAAAGGAGAAAAGGATTGATTTTTGATTGGCTATTTGTCGTGTATTTTATATATATTTACTAAGTATTTGGTCATGTGAGTGGGCGGTGGAAAATATATTCACAAAATTTTCTATTTTGTCCTATAAACTAATATTTTTACTCGAAAATTAATTTTTGAAGTAAACGCCCCTAAAAAGTGGGCGTGGCCATGCACAATGTATAGACGATTTGTAGATTAAGTGGATATCTACATATTTGCTCAAGTAAGTTTTTTCGAGTTTCATATGAAAATAGTGAAAAAAAGTGATTTTTTGAAAAGTGGGCGTGTCAGTGGGCGGATTTTAAAAATTTTTACACTTGTATTGCTTACTTTTCCAAAGACCTCGTATACAAAATTTCATCAACCTAGCTCAAAATTTAAGGCCCAAAAACTGGTGACATACGGACGGACGGACGGACGGACGGACGGACGGACGGACAGACGGACGGACGGACGGACGGACATAGCTCAATCGACTCGGCTAGTGATGCTGATCATTTATATATATACTTTATTGGGTCTATCTGTCATATTTCTCTATGTTACAAACTATGTATCAAACTTAATATACCCTTAGGATAGGGTATAAAAAGGAGAAAAGGATTGATTTTTGATTGGCTATTTGTCGTGTATTTTATATATATTTACTAAGTATTTGGTCATGTGAGTGGGCGGTGGAAAATATATTCACAAAATTTTCTATTTTGTCCTATAAACTAATATTTTTACTCGAAAATTAATTTTTGAAGTAAACGCCCCTAAAAAGTGGGCGTGGCCATGCACAATGTATAGACGATTTGTAGATTAAGTGGATATCTACATATTTGCTCAAGTAAGTTTTTTCGAGTTTCATATGAAAATAGTGAAAAAAAGTGATTTTTTGAAAAGTGGGCGTGTCAGTGGGCGGATTTTAAAAATTTTTACACTTGTATTGCTTACTTTTCCAAAGACCTCGTATACAAAATTTCATCAACCTAGCTCAAAATTTAAGGCCCAAAAACTGGTGACATACGGACGGACGGACGGACGGACGGACGGACGGACATAGCTCAATCGACTCGGCTAGTGATGCTGATCATTTATATATATACTTTATTGGGTCTATCTGTCATATTTCTCTATGTTACAAACTATGTATCAAACTTAATATACCCTTAGGATAGGGTATAAAAAGGAGAAAAGGATTGATTTTTGATTGGCTATTTGTCGTGTATTTTATATATATTTACTAAGTATTTGGTCATGTGAGTGGGCGGTGGAAAATATATTCACAAAATTTTCTATTTTGTCCTATAAACTAATATTTTTACTCGAAAATTAATTTTTGAAGTAAACGCCCCTAAAAAGTGGGCGTGGCCATGCACAATGTATAGACGATTTGTAGATTAAGTGGATATCTACATATTTGCTCAAGTAAGTTTTTTCGAGTTTCATATGAAAATAGTGAAAAAAAGTGATTTTTTGAAAAGTGGGCGTGTCAGTGGGCGGATTTTAAAAATTTTTACACTTGTATTGCTTACTTTTCCAAAGACCTCGTATACAAAATTTCATCAACCTAGCTCAAAATTTAAGGCCCAAAAACTGGTGACATACGGACGGACGGACGGACGGACATAGCTCAATCGACTCGGCTAGTGATGCTGATCATTTATATATATACTTTATTGGGTCTATCTGTCATATTTCTCTATGTTACAAACTATGTATCAAACTTAATATACCCTTAGGATAGGGTATAAAAAGTGTATTTTTCGTAAAAGGTCTTGAAGATATTTATAACCGATTTTGACTGTTTATCAATGCAGCAACGTGCATGAATGTACATACCTACATATATTATGACTCATTCATTGCAGCGGGAATTGTCATTATAAGAAGCTCCTTCAAGTGAATGATATCGAACTATCAAAATGTTCATAGCATCGAAGATATATTTTGTATAGTCATAGTTTTATCTTTGAAGGGATATTTATTTCGAAGAAAAAAACCTGCCAAAAAGAGTTATGTATTGATGTCTTTTAATAATTAAAAAATATTTTGCGTATTAGATTATGACTATGTAAGTGCATTTTATTATATATTTTACTATATTCTGAGTACACGCCTATATTGCAAAGCAATATAGATAGAAATGGATTTATGGCTTAGTATGTTTGCCTTATAAGATACAAGGTTATATGCAGGGGGTCCTATTTTAATCTTTTGTAACATTTTAGATGCAATAATGTCATAATAAAAAAGGAGAAAAGGATTGATTTTTGATTGGCTATTTGTCGTGTATTTTATATATATTTACTAAGTATTTGGTCATGTGAGTGGGCGGTGGAAAATATATTCACAAAATTTTCTATTTTGTCCTATAAACTAATATTTTTACTCGAAAATTAATTTTTGAAGTAAACGCCCCTAAAAAGTGGGCGTGGCCATGCACAATGTATAGACGATTTGTAGATTAAGTGGATATCTACATATTTGCTCAAGTAAGTTTTTTCGAGTTTCATATGAAAATAGTGAAAAAAAGTGATTTTTTGAAAAGTGGGCGTGTCAGTGGGCGGATTTTAAAAATTTTTACACTTGTATTGCTTACTTTTCCAAAGACCTCGTATACAAAATTTCATCAACCTAGCTCAAAATTTAAGGCCCAAAAACTGGTGACATACGGACGGACGGACGGACGGACGGACGGACGGACGGACATAGCTCAATCGACTCGGCTAGTGATGCTGATCATTTATATATATACTTTATTGGGTCTATCTGTCATATTTCTCTATGTTACAAACTATGTATCAAACTTAATATACCCTTAGGATAGGGTATAATTAGGATAGGGTATAAAAAGGAGAAAAGGATTGATTTTTGATTGGCTATTTGTCGTGTATTTTATATATATTTACTAAGTATTTGGTCATGTGAGTGGGCGGTGGAAAATATATTCACAAAATTTTCTATTTTGTCCTATAAACTAATATTTTTACTCGAAAATTAATTTTTGAAGTAAACGCCCCTAAAAAGTGGGCGTGGCCATGCACAATGTATAGACGATTTGTAGATTAAGTGGATATCTACATATTTGCTCAAGTAAGTTTTTTCGAGTTTCATATGAAAATAGTGAAAAAAAGTGATTTTTTGAAAAGTGGGCGTGTCAGTGGGCGGATTTTAAACATTTTTACACTTGTATTGCTTACTTTTCCAAAGACCTCGTATACAAAATTTCATCAACCTAGCTCAAAATTTAAGGCCCAAAAACTGGTGACATACGGACGGACGGACGGACGGACGGACGGACGGACAGACGGACGGACGGACATAGCTCAATCGACTCGGCTAGTGATGCTGATCATTTATATATATACTTTATTGGGTCTATCTGTCATATTTCTCTATGTTACAAACTATGTATCAAACTTAATATACCCTTAGGATAGGGTATAAAAAGGAGAAAAGGATTGATTTTTGATTGGCTATTTGTCGTGTATTTTATATATATTTACTAAGTATTTGGTCATGTGAGTGGGCGGTGGAAAATATATTCACAAAATTTTCTATTTTGTCCTATAAACTAATATTTTTACTCGAAAATTAATTTTTGAAGTAAACGCCCCTAAAAAGTGGGCGTGGCCATGCACAATGTATAGACGATTTGTAGATTAAGTGGATATCTACATATTTGCTCAAGTAAGTTTTTTCGAGTTTCATATGAAAATAGTGAAAAAAAGTGATTTTTTGAAAAGTGGGCGTGTCAGTGGGCGGATTTTAAAAATTTTTACACTTGTATTGCTTACTTTTCCAAAGACCTCGTATACAAAATTTCATCAACCTAGCTCAAAATTTAAGGCCCAAAAACTGGTGACATACGGACGGACGGACGGACGGACGGACGGACGGACGGACAGACGGACGGACGGACGGACGGACGGACGGACATAGCTCAATCGACTCAGCTAGTGATGCTGATCATTTATATATATACTTTATTGGGTCTATCTGTCATATTTCTCTATGTTACAAACTATGTATCAAACTTAATATACCCTTAGGATAGGGTATAAAAAGTGTATTTTTCGTAAAAGGTCTTGAAGATATTTATAACCGATTTTGACTGTTTATCAATGCAGCAACGTGCATGAATGTACATACCTACATATATTATGACTCATTCATTGCAGCGGGAATTGTCATTATAAGAAGCTCCTTCAAGTGAATGATATCGAACTATCAAAATGTTCATAGCATCGAAGATATATTTTGTATAGTCATAGTTTTATCTTTGAAGGGATATTTATTTCGAAGAAAAAAACCTGCCAAAAAGAGTTATGTATTGATGTCTTTTAATAATTAAAAAATATTTTGCGTATTAGATTATGACTATGTAAGTGCATTTTATTATATATTTTACTATATTCTGAGTACACGCCTATATTGCAAAGCAATATAGATAGAAATGGATTTATGGCTTAGTATGTTTGCCTTATAAGATACAAGGTTATATGCAGGGGGTCCTATTTTAATCTTTTGTAACATTTTAGATGCAATAATGTCATAATAAAAAAGGAGAAAAGGATTGATTTTTGATTGGCTATTTGTCGTGTATTTTATATATATTTACTAAGTATTTGGTCATGTGAGTGGGCGGTGGAAAATATATTCACAAAATTTTCTATTTTGTAGTATAAACTAATATTTTTACTCGAAAATTAATTTTTGAAGTAAACGCCCCTAAAAAGTGGGCGTGGCCATGCACAATGTATAGACGATTTGTAGATTAAGTGGATATCTACATATTTGCTCAAGTAAGTTTTTTCGAGTTTCATATGAAAATAGTGAAAAAAAGTGATTTTTTGAAAAGTGGGCGTGTCAGTGGGCGGATTTTAAAAATTTTTACACTTGTATTGCTTACTTTTCCAAAGACCTCGTATACAAAATTTCATCAACCTAGCTCAAAATTTAAGGCCCAAAAACTGGTGACATACGGACGGACGGACGGACGGACATAGCTCAATCGACTCGGCTAGTGATGCTGATCATTTATATATATACTTTATTGGGTCTATCTGTCATATTTCTCTATGTTACAAACTATGTATCAAACTTAATATACCCTTAGGATAGGGTATAAAAAGGAGAAAAGGATTGATTTTTGATTGGCTATTTGTCGTGTATTTTATATATATTTACTAAGTATTTGGTCATGTGAGTGGGCGGTGGAAAATATATTCACAAAATTTTCTATTTTGTCCTATAAACTAATATTTTTACTCGAAAATTAATTTTTGAAGTAAACGCCCCTAAAAAGTGGGCGTGGCCATGCACAATGTATAGACGATTTGTAGATTAAGTGGATATCTACATATTTGCTCAAGTAAGTTTTTTCGAGTTTCATATGAAAATAGTGAAAAAAAGTGATTTTTTGAAAAGTGGGCGTGTCAGTGGGCGGATTTTAAAAATTTTTACACTTGTATTGCTTACTTTTCCAAAGACCTCGTATACAAAATTTCATCAACCTAGCTCAAAATTTAAGGCCCAAAAACTGGTGACATACGGACGGACGGATGGACGGACGGACGGACGGACGGACAGACGGACGGACGGACGGACAGACGGACGGACGGACGGACAGACGGACGGACGGACGGACGGACGGACGGACGGACATAGCTCAATCGACTCGGCTAGTGATGCTGATCATTTATATATATACTTTATTGGGTCTATCTGTCATATTTCTCTATGTTACAAACTATGTATCAAACTTAATATACCCTTAGGATAGGGTATAAAAAGTGTATTTTTCGTAAAAGGTCTTGAAGATATTTATAACCGATTTTGACTGTTTATCAATGCAGCAACGTGCATGAATGTACATACCTACATATATTATGACTCATTCATTGCAGCGGGAATTGTCATTATAAGAAGCTCCTTCAAGTGAATGATATCGAACTATCAAAATGTTCATAGCATCGAAGATATATTTTGTATAGTCATAGTTTTATCTTTGAAGGGATATTTATTTCGAAGAAAAAAACCTGCCAAAAAGAGTTATGTATTGATGTCTTTTAATAATTAAAAAATATTTTGCGTATTAGATTATGACTATGTAAGTGCATTTTATTATATATTTTACTATATTCTGAGTACACGCCTATATTGCAAAGCAATATAGATAGAAATGGATTTATGGCTTAGTATGTTTGCCTTATAAGATACAAGGTTATATGCAGGGGGTCCTATTTTAATCTTTTGTAACATTTTAGATGCAATAATGTCATAATAAACTAGTGAAAAATGCTACAATCCGCCTGGAGCGAATCGTATGATACCCTATCCCTATCTTATTTGGTCGTGTCAATGGGCGGTGGAAAATGTATTCACAAAATTTTCTATTTTATCCTATAAACTAATATTTTTACTCGAAAATAATTTTTTCAAGAAAACGCCCCTAAAAAGTGGGCGTGGCCATATACAATGTATAGACAATTTGTAGATAAAGTGGATCTCTACATATTTGCTTAAGTAAGTTTTTTCGAGTTTTATATGAAAATAGTGAAAAAAGTTAATTTTTGTGAAAAGTGGGCGTGTCAGTGGGCGGATTTTAAAAATTTTTACACTTGTATTGCTTACTTTTACAAAGACCTCGTATACAAAATTTCATCAACCTAGCTCAAAATTTAAGGCCCATAAACTGGTGACATACGGACGGACGGACGGACGGACGGACAGACGGACGGACGGACGGACGGACAGACGGACGGACGGACGGACGGACAGACGGACGGACGGACGGACAGACGGACGGACGGACGGACGGACAGACGGACGGACGGACGGACATGGCTTAATCGACTCGGCTATTGATGCTGATCATTTATATATATACTTTATTGGGTCTATCTTTAATATTTCTCTATGTTACAAACTATGTGTCGAACTTAATATACCCTTAGGATAGGGTATAAAAAGGAGAAAAGGATTGATTTTTGATTGGCTATTTGTCGTGTATTTTATATATATTTACTAAGTATTTGGTCATGTGAGTGGGCGGTGGAAAATATATTCACAAAATTTTCTATTTTGTCCTATAAACTAATATTTTTACTCGAAAATTAATTTTTGAAGTAAACGCCCCTAAAAAGTGGGCGTGGCCATGCACAATGTATAGACGATTTGTAGATTAAGTGGATATCTACATATTTGCTCAAGTAAGTTTTTTCGAGTTTCATATGAAAATAGTGAAAAAAAGTGATTTTTTGAAAAGTGGGCGTGTCAGTGGGCGGATTTTAAAAATTTTTACACTTGTATTGCTTACTTTTCCAAAGACCTCGTATACAAAATTTCATCAACCTAGCTCAAAATTTAAGGCCCAAAAACTGGTGACATACGGACGGACGGACGGACGGACATAGCTCAATCGACTCGGCTAGTGATGCTGATCATTTATATATATACTTTATTGGGTCTATCTGTCATATTTCTCTATGTTACAAACTATGTATCAAACTTAATATACCCTTAGGATAGGGTATAATTAGGATAGGGTATAAAAAGGAGAAAAGGATTGATTTTTGATTGGCTATTTGTCGTGTATTTTATATATATTTACTAAGTATTTGGTCATGTGAGTGGGCGGTGGAAAATATATTCACAAAATTTTCTATTTTGTCCTATAAACTAATATTTTTACTCGAAAATTAATTTTTGAAGTAAACGCCCCTAAAAAGTGGGCGTGGCCATGCACAATGTATAGACGATTTGTAGATTAAGTGGATATCTACATATTTGCTCAAGTAAGTTTTTTCGAGTTTCATATGAAAATAGTGAAAAAAAGTGATTTTTTGAAAAGTGGGCGTGTCAGTGGGCGGATTTTAAAAATTTTTACACTTGTA
>CATIXX010000078.1:82500-85000 GCA_949716465.1 Chalcosyrphus nemorum
AATCGACTCGGCTAGTGATGCTGATCATTTATATATATACTTTATTGGGTCTATCTGTCATATTTCTCTATGTTACAAACTATGTATCAAACTTAATATACCCTTAGGATAGGGTATAAAAAGGAGAAAAGGATTGATTTTTGATTAGCTATTTGTCGTGTATTTTATATATATTTACTAAGTATTTGGTCATGTGAGTGGGCGGTGGAAAATATATTCACAAAATTTTCTATTTTGTCCTATAAACTAATATTTTTACTCGAAAATTAATTTTTGAAGTAAACGCCCCTAAAAAGTGGGCGTGGCCATGCACAATGTATAGACGATTTGTAGATTAAGTGGATATCTACATATTTGCTCAAGTAAGTTTTTTCGAGTTTCATATGAAAATAGTGAAAAAAAGTGATTTTTTGAAAAGTGGGCGTGTCAGTGGGCGGATTTTAAAAATTTTTACACTTGTATTGCTTACTTTTCCAAAGACCTCGTATACAAAATTTCATCAACCTAGCTCAAAATTTAAGGCCCAAAAACTGGTGACATACGGACGGACGGACGGACGGACGGACGGACGGACGGACAGACGGACGGACGGACGGACAGACGGACGGACGGACGGACATAGCTCAATCGACTCGGCTAGTGATGCTGATCATTTATATATATACTTTATTGGGTCTATCTGTCATATTTCTCTATGTTACAAACTATGTATCAAACTTAATATACCCTTAGGATAGGGTATAAAAAGTGTATTTTTCGTAAAAGGTCTTGAAGATATTTATAACCGATTTTGACTGTTTATCAATGCAGCAACGTGCATGAATGTACATACCTACATATATTATGACTCATTCATTGCAGCGGGAATTGTCATTATAAGAAGCTCCTTCAAGTGAATGATATCGAACTATCAAAATGTTCATAGCATCGAAGATATATTTTGTATAGTCATAGTTTTATCTTTGAAGGGATATTTATTTCGAAGAAAAAAACCTGCCAAAAAGAGTTATGTATTGATGTCTTTTAATAATTAAAAAATATTTTGCGTATTAGATTATGACTATGTAAGTGCATTTTATTATATATTTTACTATATTCTGAGTACACGCCTATATTGCAAAGCAATATAGATAGAAATGGATTTATGGCTTAGTATGTTTGCCTTATAAGATACAAGGTTATATGCAGGGGGTAGTATTTTAATCTTTTGTAACATTTTAGATGCAATAATGTCATAATAAAAAAGGAGAAAAGGATTGATTTTTGATTGGCTATTTGTCGTGTATTTTATATATATTTACTAAGTATTTGGTCATGTGAGTGGGCGGTGGAAAATATATTCACAAAATTTTCTATTTTGTCCTATAAACTAATATTTTTACTCGAAAATTAATTTTTGAAGTAAACGCCCCTAAAAAGTGGGCGTGGCCATGCACAATGTATAGACGATTTGTAGATTAAGTGGATATCTACATATTTGCTCAAGTAAGTTTTTTCGAGTTTCATATGAAAATAGTGAAAAAAAGTGATTTTTTGAAAAGTGGGCGTGTCAGTGGGCGGATTTTAAAAATTTTTACACTTGTATTGCTTACTTTTCCAAAGACCTCGTATACAAAATTTCATCAACCTAGCTCAAAATTTAAGGCCCAAAAACTGGTGACATACGGACGGACGGACGGACGGACGGACGGACGGACGGACGGACGGACAGACGGACGGACGGACGGACAGACGGACGGACGGACGGACGGACGGACATAGCTCAATCGACTCGGCTAGTGATGCTGATCATTTATATATATACTTTATTGGGTCTATCTGTCATATTTCTCTATGTTACAAACTATGTATCAAACTTAATATACCCTTAGGATAGGGTATAAAAAGTGTATTTTTCGTAAAAGGTCTTGAAGATATTTATAACCGATTTTGACTGTTTATCAATGCAGCAACGTGCATGAATGTACATACCTACATATATTATGACTCATTCATTGCAGCGGGAATTGTCATTATAAGAAGCTCCTTCAAGTGAATGATATCGAACTATCAAAATGTTCATAGCATCGAAGATATATTTTGTATAGTCATAGTTTTATCTTTGAAGGGATATTTATTTCGAAGAAAAAAACCTGCCAAAAAGAGTTATGTATTGATGTCTTTTAATAATTAAAAAATATTTTGCGTATTAGATTATGACTATGTAAGTGCATTTTATTATATATTTTACTATATTCTGAGTACACGCCTATATTGCAAAGCAATATAGATAGAAATGGATTTATGGCTTAGTATGTTTGCCTTATAAGATACAAGGTTATATGCAGGGGGTCCTATTTTAATCTTTTGTAACATTTTAGATGCAATAATGTCATAATAAAAAAGGAGAAAAGGATTGATTTTTGATTGGCTATTTGTCGTGTATTTTATATATATTTACTAAGTATTTGGTCATGTGAGTGGGCGGTGGAAAATATATTCACAAAATTTTCTATTTTGT
>CATIXX010000078.1:87500-90228 GCA_949716465.1 Chalcosyrphus nemorum
CTATGTCCGTCCGTCCGTCCGTCCGTCCGTCCGTCCGTCTGTCCGTATGTCACCAGTTTTTGGGCCTTAAATTTTGAGCTAGGTTGATGAAATTTTGTATACGAGGTCTTTGGAAAAGTAAGCAATACAAGTGTAAAAATTTTTAAAATCCGCCCACTGACACGCCCACTTTTCAAAAAATCACTTTTTTTCACTATTTTCATATGAAACTCGAAAAAACTTACTTGAGCAAATATGTAGATATCCACTTAATCTACAAATCGTCTATACATTGTGCATGGCCACGCCCACTTTTTAGGGGCGTTTACTTCAAAAATTAATTTTCGAGTAAAAATATTAGTTTATAGGACAAAATAGAAAATTTTGTGAATATATTTTCCACCGCCCACTCACATGACCAAATACTTAGTAAATATATATAAAATACACGACAAATAGCCAATCAAAAATCAATCCTTTTCTCCTTTTTATACCCTATCCTAATTATACCCTATCCTAAGGGTATATTAAGTTTGATACATAGTTTGTAACATAGAGAAATATGACAGATAGACCCAATAAAGTATATATATAAATGATCAGCATCACTAGCCGAGTCGATTGAGCTATGTCCGTCCGTCCGTCCGTCCGTCCGTCCGTCCGTCTGTCCGTCCGTCCGTCCGTCCGTCCGTCCGTCCGTCCGTATGTCACCAGTTTTTGGGCCTTAAATTTTGAGCTAGGTTGATGAAATTTTGTATACGAGGTCTTTGGAAAAGTAAGCAATACAAGTGTAAAAATTTTTAAAATCCGCCCACTGACACGCCCACTTTTCAAAAAATCACTTTTTTTCACTATTTTCATATGAAACTCGAAAAAACTTACTTGAGCAAATATGTAGATATCCACTTAATCTACAAATCGTCTATACATTGTGCATGGCCACGCCCACTTTTTAGGGGCGTTTACTTCAAAAATTAATTTTCGAGTAAAAATATTAGTTTATAGGACAAAATAGAAAATTTTGTGAATATATTTTCCACCGCCCACTCACATGACCAAATACTTAGTAAATATATATAAAATACACGACAAATAGCCAATCAAAAATCAATCCTTTTCTCCTTTTTTATTATGACATTATTGCATCTAAAATGTTACAAAAGATTAAAATAGGACCCCCTGCATATAACCTTGTATCTTATAAGGCAAACATACTAAGCCATAAATCCATTTCTATCTATATTGCTTTGCAATATAGGCGTGTACTCAGAATATAGTAAAATATATAATAAAATGCACTTACATAGTCATAATCTAATACGCAAAATATTTTTTAATTATTAAAAGACATCAATACATAACTCTTTTTGGCAGGTTTTTTTCTTCGAAATAAATATCCCTTCAAAGATAAAACTATGACTATACAAAATATATCTTCGATGCTATGAACATTTTGATAGTTCGATATCATTCACTTGAAGGACCTTCTTATAATGACAATTCCCGCTGCAATGAATGAGTCATAATATATGTAGGTATGTACATTCATGCACGTTGCTGCATTGATAAACAGTCAAAATCGGTTATAAATATCTTCAAGACCTTTTACGAAAAATACACTTTTTATACCCTATCCTAAGGGTATATTAAGTTTGATACATAGTTTGTAACATAGAGAAATATGACAGATAGACCCAATAAAGTATATATATAAATGATCAGCATCACTAGCCGAGTCGATTGAGCTATGTCCGTCCGTCCGTCCGTCCGTCCGTCCGTCCGTCTGTCCGTCCGTCCGTCCGTCTGTCCGTCCGTCCGTCCGTCCGTCCGTATGTCACCAGTTTTTGGGCCTTAAATTTTGAGCTAGGTTGATGAAATTTTGTATACGAGGTCTTTGGAAAAGTAAGCAATACAAGTGTAAACATTTTTAAAATCCGCCCACTGACACGCCCACTTTTCAAAAAATCACTTTTTTTCACTATTTTCATATGAAACTCGAAAAAACTTACTTGAGCAAATATGTAGATATCCACTTAATCTACAAATCGTCTATACATTGCCCACTTTTTAGGGGCGTTTACTTCAAAAATTAATTTTCGAGTAAAAATATTAGTTTATAGGACAAAATAGAAAATTTTGTGAATATATTTTCCACCGCCCACTCACATGACCAAATACTTAGTAAATATATATAAAATACACGACAAATAGCCAATCAAAAATCAATCCTTTTCTCCTTTTTATACCCTATCCTAAGGGTATATTAAGTTTGATACATAGTTTGTAACATAGAGAAATATGACAGATAGACCCAATAAAGTATATATATAAATGATCAGCATCACTAGCCGAGTCGATTGAGCTATGTCCGTCCGTCCGTCCGTCCGTCTGTCCGTCCGTCCGTCCGTCTGTCCGTCCGTCCGTCCGTCCGTCCGTCCGTCCGTCCGTATGTCACCAGTTTTTGGGCCTTAAATTTTGAGCTAGGTTGATGAAATTTTGTATACGAGGTCTTTGGAAAAGTAAGCAATACAAGTGTAAAAATTTTTAAAATCCGCCCACTGACACGCCCACTTTTCAAAAAATCACTTTTTTTCACTATTTTCATATGAAACTCGAAAAAACTTACTTGAGCAAATATGTAGATATCCACTTAATCTACAAATCGTCTATACATTGTGCATGGCCACGCCCACTTTTTAGGGGCGTTTACTTCAAAAATTAATTTTCGAGTAAAAATATTAGTTTATAG
>CATIXX010000079.1:0-71000 GCA_949716465.1 Chalcosyrphus nemorum
TAAAAGAAAAATTACGATCCACGCATTGAAATTTTTTTTAAAGAAATTTTAATTTTTTGAAGGCTGCACAAAAATATCATTTTCTCAAAAAGTATCCGTCGTATCGCAAAACTGATTGCAGATTTGGAATCCCCATGCAATTTTCTTTTGGAAAATATTACCTTTTGTCGAGTGGACCGATTAGAGCATCTTGGCGCGATATAAGAAAATTTACGATCCACGCATTGAATTTTTTTTAAAGAAATTTTGAGTTTTTGAAGGCTGCACAAAAATATCATTTTCTCAAAAAGTATCCGTCGCATCGCAAAATGGATTGATTTGGAATCCTCATGAAATTTTCTTTCGGATAACATTAGCTTTTGTCGATTGGAGCATCTTGGCGAGATAAAAGAAAAATTACGATCCACGCATTGAAATTTTTTTTAAAGAAATTTTAATTTTTTGAAGGCTGCACAAAAATATCATTTTCTCAAAAAGTATCCGTCGTATCGCAAAACTGATTGCAGATTTGGAATCCCCATGCAATTTTCTTTTGGAAAATATTACCTTTTGTCGAGTGAAGCGATTAGAGCATCTTGGCGCGATATAAGAAAATTTACGATAAACGCATTGAATTTTTTTTAAAGAAATTTTGAGTTTTTGAAGGCTGCACAAAAATATAATTTTCTCAAAAAGTATCCGTTGCATCGCAAAACTGATTGCAGATTTAGAATCCCCTTGGAATTTTCTTTTGGATGGCATTACCTTTTGTCGATTGGAGCATCTTGGCGCGATATAAGAAAAATTACGATCCACGAATATAATATTTTTTTTTTTTAAATTTAAAGTTTTTGAAGGCTGCACAAAAATATCATTTTCTCAAAAAGTATCCGTCGCATTGCAAAACGGATTGCAGATTTGGAATCCTCATGGAAATTTCTTTCGGATAACATTACCTTTTGTCGATTGGAACATCTTGGCGCGATATAAGAGAAATTACGATCCACGCATTGAATTTTTTTTTAAGAATTTTTAAATTTTTGAAGGCTGCACAAAAATATCATTTTCTCAAAAAGTATCCGTCGCATCGCAAAACGGATTGCAGATTTGGAATCCTCATGGAATTTTCTTTCGGATAACATTACCTTTTGTCGATTAAAGCATCTTGGCGAGATAAAAGAAAAATTACGATCCACGCATTGAAATTTTTTTTAAAGAAATTTTAAATTTTTTGACGGCTGCACAAAAATACCATTTTCTCAAAAAGTATCCGTCGCATCGCAAAACCGATTGCAGAATTAGAATCCCAATGGAATTTTCTTTCGGATAACATTACCTTTTGTCGATTAAAGCATCTTGGCGAGATAAAAGAAAAATTACGATCCACGCATTGAAATTTTTTTTAAAGAAATTTTAAATTTTTTGACGGCTGCACAAAAATACCATTTTCTCAAAAAGTATCCGTCGCATCGCAAAACCGATTGCAGAATTAGAATCCCAATGGAATTTTCTTTCGGATAACATTACCTTTTGTCGAGTGGAGCGATTGGAGCATCTTGGCGAGATAAAAGAAAAATTACGATCCACGCGTTGATTTTTTTTTTATGAAATTTTAATTTTTTGAAGGCTGCACAAAAATATCATTTTCTCAAAAAGTATCCGTCGCATCGCAAAACTGATTGCAGATTTGGCATCCCCATGCAATTTTCTTTTGGAAAATATTACCTTTTGTCGAGTGGAGCGATTAGAGCATCTTGGCGCGATATAAGAAAATTTACGATCCACGCATTGAATTTTTTTTTAAGAAATTTTGAGTTTTTGAAGGCTGCACAAAAATATAATTTTCTCAAAAAGTATCCGTCGCATCGCAAAATGGATTGATTTGGAATCCTCATGAAATTTTCTTTCGGATAACATTACCTTTTGTCGATTGGAGCATCTCGGCGAGATAAAAGAAAAATTACGATCCACGCACTGAAATTTTTTTTTGAGAAATTTTGAGTTTTTGAAGGCTGCACAAAAATATCATTTTCTCAAAAAGTATGCGTCGTATCGCAAAACTGATTGCAGATTTAGTATCCCCATGGAATTTTCTTTTGAATGGCATTGCCCTTTGTCGATTGGAGCATCTTGGCGAGATAAAAGAAAAATTACGATCCACGCATTGAAATTTTTTTAAAGAAATTTTGAGTTTTTGAAGGCTGCACAAAAATATCATTTTCTCAAAAAGTATCCGTCGCATCGCAAAATGGATTGATTTGGAATCCTCATGAAATTTTCTTTCGGATAACATTAGCTTTTGTCGATTGGAGCATCTTGGCGAGATAAAAGAAAAATTACGATCCACGCATTGAAATTTTTTTTAAAGAAATTTTAATTTTTTGAAGGCTGCACAAAAATATCATTTTCTCAAAAAGTATCCGTTGTATCGCAAAACTGATTGCAGATTTGGAATCCCCATGCAATTTTCTTTTGGAAAATATTACCTTTTGTCGAGTGGACCGATTAGAGCATCTTGGCGCGATATAAGAAAATTTACGATCCACGCATTGAATTTTTTTTAAAGAAATTTTGAGTTTTGAAGGCTGCACAAAAATATCATTTTCTCAAAAAGTATCTGTCGCATTGCAAAACCGATTGCGACATTACCTTTTGTCGATTGGAACATCTTGGCGCGATATGAGAGAAATTACGATCCACGCATTGAATTTTTTTTTATGAAATTTTAATTTTTTGACGGCTGCACAAAAAAAACCATTTTCTCAAAAAGTATCCGTCGCATCGCAAAACTGATTGCAGATTTGGAATCCCCATGCAATTTTCTTTTGGATGGCATTGCCTTTTGTGGATTGGAGCATCTTGGCGCGATATAAGAAAATTTACGATCCACGCATTGATTTTTTTTTTATGAAATTTTAATTTTTTGAAGGCTGCACAAAAATATCATTTTCTCAAAAAGTATCCGTCGCATCGCAAAACTGATTGCAGATTTGGAATCCCCATGCAATTTTCTTTTGGATGGCATTGCCTTTTGTGGATTGGAGCATCTTGGCGCGATATAAGAAAATTTACGATCCACGCATTGAATTTTTTTTAAAGAAATTTTGAGTTTTTGAAGGCTGCACAAAAATATAATTTTCTCAAAAAGTATCCGTCGCATCGCAAAATGGATTGATTTGGAATCCTCATGAAATTTTCTTTCGGATAACATTACCTTTTGTCGATTGGAGCATCTTGGCGAGATAAAAGAAAAATTACGATCCACGCATTGATTTTTTTTTTATGAAATTTTAATTTTTTGAAGGCTGAACAAAAACATCATTTTCTCAAAAAGTATCCGTCGCATCGCAAAACTGATTGCAGATTTAGAATCCCCATGGAATTTTCTTTTGGATGGCATTGCCTTTTGTCGATTGGAGCATCTCGGCGCGATATAAGAAAAATTACGATCCACGAATTGAATTTTTTTTTTTTTAATTTTAAGTTTTTGAAGGCTGCACAAAAATATCATTTTCTCAAAAAGTATCCGTCGCATTGCAAAACGGATTGCAGATTTGGAATCCTCATGGAAAGTTCTTTTGGATAACATTACCTTTTGTCGATTGGAACATCTTGGCGCGATATAAGAGAAATTACGATCCACGCATTGAATTTTTTTTTAAGAATTTTTAAATTTTTGAAGGCTGAACAAAAATATCATTTTCTCAAAAAGTATCCGTCGCATCGCAAAACGGATTGCAGATTTGGAATCCTCATGGAATTTTCTTTCGGTTAACATTAGCTTTTGTCGATTGGAGCATCTTGGCGAGATAAAAGAAAAATTACGATCCACGCATTGAAATTTTTTTTAAAGAAATTTTAATTTTTTGAAGGCTGCACAAAAATATCATGTTCTCAAAAAGTATCTGTCGCATTGCAAAACCGATTGCGACATTACCTTTTGTCGATTGGAACATCTTGGCGCGATATGAGAGAAATTACGATCCACGCATTGAATTTTTTTTTATAAAATTTTAATTTTTTGACGGCTGCACAAAAATACCATTTTCTCAAAAAGTATCCGTCGCATCGCAAAACCGATTGCAGAATTAGAATCCCAATGGAATTTTCTTTCGGATAACATTACCTTTTGTCGAGTGGAGCGATTAGAGCATCTTGGCGCGATATAAGAAAATTTACGATCCACGCATTGAATTTTTTTTAAAGAAATTTTAAGTTTTTGAAGGCTGCACAAAAATATAATTTTCTCAAAAAGTATCCGTCGCATCGCAAAATGGATTGATTTGGAATCCTCATGAAATTTTCTTTCGGATAACATTACCTTTTGTCGATTGGAGCATCTTGGCGAGATAAAAGAAAAATTACGATCCACGCATTGATTTTTTTTTTATGAAATTTTAATTTTTTGAAGGCTGAACAAAAACATCATTTTCTCATTGAATTTTTTTTTATAAAATTTTAATTTTTTGACGGCTGCACAAAAATACCATTTTCTCAAAAAGTATCCGTCGCATCGCAAAACCGATTGCAGAATTAGAATCCCAATGGAATTTTCTTTCGGATAACATTACCTTTTGTCGAGTGGAGCGATTAGAGCATCTTGGCGCGATATAAGAAAATTTACGATCCACGCATTGAATTTTTTTTAAAGAAATTTTAAGTTTTTGAAGGCTGCACAAAAATATAATTTTCTCAAAAAGTATCCGTCGCATCGCAAAATGGATTGATTTGGAATCCTCATGAAATTTTCTTTCGGATAACATTACCTTTTGTCGATTGGAGCATCTTGGCGAGATAAAAGAAAAATTACGATCCACGCATTGATTTTTTTTTTATGAAATTTTAATTTTTTGAAGGCTGAACAAAAACATCATTTTCTCAAAAAGTATCCGTCGCATCGCAAAACTGATTGCAGATTTAGAATCCCCATGGAATTTTCTTTCGGATAACATTACCTTTTGTCGAGTGGAGCGATTAGAGCATCTTGGCGAGATAAAAGAAAAATTACGATCCACGCATTGATTTTTTTTTTATGAAATTTTAATTTTTTGAAGGCTGAACAAAAACATCATTTTCTCATTGAATTTTTTTTTATAAAATTTTAATTTTTTGACGGCTGCACAAAAATACCATTTTCTCAAAAAGTATCCGTCGCATCGCAAAACCGATTGCAGAATTAGAATCCTCATGGAATTTTCTTTCGGATAACATTACCTTTTGTCGAGTGGAGCGATTAGAGCATCTTGGCGCGATATAAGAAAATTTACGATCCACGCATTGAATTTTTTTTAAAGAAATTTTAAGTTTTTGAAGGCTGCACAAAAATATAATTTTCTCAAAAAGTATCCGTCGCATCGCAAAATGGATTGATTTGGAATCCTCATGAAATTTTCTTTCGGATAACATTACCTTTTGTCGATTGGAGCATCTTGGCGAGATAAAAGAAAAATTACGATCCACGCATTGATTTTTTTTTTATGAAATTTTAATTTTTTGAAGGCTGAACAAAAACATCATTTTCTCAAAAAGTATCCGTCGCATCGCAAAACTGATTGCAGATTTAGAATCCCCATGGAATTTTCTTTCGGATAACATTACCTTTTGTCGAGTGGAGCGATTAGAGCATCTTGGCGCGATATAAGAAAATTTACGATCCACGCATTGAATTTTTTTTAAAGAAATTTTAAGTTTTTGAAGGCTGCACAAAAATATAATTTTCTCAAAAAGTATCCGTCGCATCGCAAAATGGATTGATTTGGAATCCTCATGAAATTTTCTTTCGGATAACATTAGCTTTTGTCGATTGGAGCATCTTGGCGAGATAAAAGAAAAATTACGATCCACGCATTGAAATTTTTTTTAAAGAAATTTTAATTTTTTGAAGGCTGCACAAAAATATCATTTTCTCAAAAAGTATCTGTCGCATTGCAAAACCGATTGCGACATTACCTTTTGTCGATTGGAACATCTTGGCGCGATATGAGAGAAATTACGATCCACGCATTGAATTTTTTTTTATGAAATTTTAATTTTTTGACGGCTGCACAAAAATACCATTTTCTCAAAAAGTATCCGTCGCATCGCAAAACTGATTGCAGATTTGGAATCCCCATGCAATTTTCTTTTGGATGGCATTGCCTTTTGTGGATTGGAGCATCTTGGCGCGATATAAGAAAATTTACGATCCACGCATTGATTTTTTTTTTATGAAATTTTAATTTTTTGAAGGCTGCACAAAAATATCATTTTCTCAAAAAGTATCCGTCGCATCGCAAAACTGATTGCAGATTTGGAATCCCCATGCAATTTTCTTTTGGATGGCATTGCCTTTTGTGGATTGGAGCATCTTGGCGCGATATAAGAAAATTTACGATCCACGCATTGAATTTTTTTTAAAGAAATTTTGAGTTTTTGAAGGCTGCACAAAAATATAATTTTCTCAAAAAGTATCCGTCGCATCGCAAAATGGATTGATTTGGAATCCTCATGAAATTTTCTTTCGGATAACATTACCTTTTGTCGATTGGAGCATCTTGGCGAGATAAAAGAAAAATTACGATCCACGCATTGATTTTTTTTTTATGAAATTTTAATTTTTTGAAGGCTGAACAAAAACATCATTTTCTCAAAAAGTATCCGTCGCATCGCAAAACTGATTGCAGATTTAGAATCCCCATGGAATTTTCTTTTGGATGGCATTGCCTTTTGTCGATTGGAGCATCTCGGCGCGATATAAGAAAAATTACGATCCACGAATTGAATTTTTTTTTTTTAAATTTTAAGTTTTTGAAGGCTGCACAAAAATATCATTTTCTCAAAAAGTATCCGTCGCATCGCAAAACTGATTGCAGATTTAGAATCCCCATGGAATTTTCTTTTGGATGGCATTACCTTTTGTCGATTGGAGCATCTTGGCGCGATATAAGAAAAATTACGATCCACGAATTGAATTTTTTTTTAAAAAATTTTAAGTTTTTGAAGGCTGCACAAAAATATCATTTTCTCAAAAAGTATCCGTCGCATTGCAAAACGGATTGCAGATTTGGAATCCTCATGGAAAGTTCTTTTGGATAACATTACCTTTTGTCGATTGGAACATCTTGGCGCGATATAAGAGAAATTACGATCCACGCATTGAATTTTTTTTTAAGAATTTTTAAATTTTTGAAGGCTGCACAAAAATATCATTTTCTCAAAAAGTATCCGTCGCATCGCAAAACGGATTGCAGATTTGGAATCCTCATGGAATTTTCTTTCGGTTAACATTAGCTTTTGTCGATTGGAGCATCTTGGCGAGATAAAAGAAAAATTACGATCCACGCATTGAAATTTTTTTTAAAGAAATTTTAATTTTTTGAAGGCTGCACAAAAATATCATGTTCTCAAAAAGTATCTGTCGCATTGCAAAACCGATTGCGACATTACCTTTTGTCGATTGGAACATCTTGGCGCGATATGAGAGAAATTACGATCCACGCATTGAATTTTTTTTTATAAAATTTTAATTTTTTGACGGCTGCACAAAAATACCATTTTCTCAAAAAGTATCCGTCGCATCGCAAAACCGATTGCAGAATTAGAATCCCAATGGAATTTTCTTTCGGATAACATTACCTTTTGTCGATTGGAGCATCTTGGCGCGATATAAGAAAAATTACGATCCACGAATAGAATTTTTGTTTTTTAAATTTTTAGTTTTTGAAGGCTGCACAAAAATATCATTTTCTCAAAAAGTATCCGTCGCATCGCAAAATGGATTGATTTGGAATCCTCATGAAATTTTCTTTCGGATAACATTACCTTTTGTCGATTGGAGCATCTTGGCGAGATAAAAGAAAAATAACGATCCACGCATTGATTTTTTTTTATGA
Source organism: Chalcosyrphus nemorum (assembly GCA_949716465.1). Taxonomy (NCBI): domain Eukaryota; kingdom Metazoa; phylum Arthropoda; class Insecta; order Diptera; family Syrphidae; genus Chalcosyrphus; species Chalcosyrphus nemorum. The sequence continues at coordinate 7,851 of CATIXX010000079.1, forward strand.
AATTTTAATTTTTTGAAGGCTGAACAAAAATATCATTTTCTCAAAAAGTATCCGTCGCATCGCAAAACTGATTGCAGATTTAGAATCCCCATGGAATTTTCTTTTGGATGGCATTGCCTTTTGTCGTTTGGAGCATCTCGGCGCGATATAAGAAAAATTACGATCCACGAATTGAATTTTTTTTTTTTAAATTTTAAGTTTTTGAAGGCTGCACAAAAATATCATTTTCTCAAAAAGTATCCGTCGCATCGCAAAACTGATTGCAGATTTAGAATCCCAATGGAATTTTCTTTTGGATGGCATTACCTTTTGTCGATTGGAGCATCTTGGCGCGATATAAGAAAAATTACGATCCACGAATTGAATTTTTTTTTTAAAAATTTTAAGTTTTTGAAGGCTGCACAAAAATATCATTTTCTCAAAAAGTATCCGTCGCATCGCAAATCGGATTGCAGATTTGGAATCCCCATGCAATTTTCTTTTGGAAAATATTATCTTTTGTCGAGTGGAGCGATTAGAGCATCTTGGCGCGATATAAGAAGATTGCAGATTTAGTATCCCCATGGAATTTTCTTTTGAGTGGCATTGCCCTTTGTCGATTGGAGCATCTTGGCGAGATAAAAGAAAAATTTCGATCCACGCGTTGAAATTTTTTTTAAAAGAAATTTAAAGCTTTTGAAGGCTGCACAAAAATATCATTTTCTCAAAAAGTATCCGTCGCATCGCATAATTCTGATTGCAGATTTAGAATCCCCATAGAATTTTCTTTTGGATGGCATTACCTTTTGTCGATTGGAGCGATTGGAGCATCTTGGCGCGATATAAGAAAATTTACGATCCACGCATTGAATTTTTTTTAAAGAAATTTTGAGTTTTTGAAGGCTGCACACAAATATCATTTTCTCAAAAAGTATCCGTCGCATCGCAAAATGGATTGATTTGGAATCCTGATGAAATTTTCTTTCGGATAACATTAGCTTTTGTCGATTGGAGCATCTTGGCGAGATAAAAGAAAAATTACGATCCACGCATTGAAATTTTTTTTAAAGAAATTTTAATTTTTTGAAGGCTGCACAAAAATATCATTTTCTCAAAAAGTATCCGTCGTATCGCAAAACTGATTGCAGATTTGGAATCCCCATGCAATTTTCTTTTGGAAAATATTACCTTTTGTCGAGTGGAGCGATTAGAGCATCTTGGCGCGATATAAGAAAATTTACGATCCACGCATTGAATTTTTTTTAAAGAAATTTTAAGTTTTTGAAGGCTGCACAAAAATATAATTTTCTCAAAAAGCATCCGTCGCATCGCAAAACTGATTGCAGATTTAGAATCCCCATGGAATTTTCTTTTGGATGGCATTACCTTTTGTCGATTGGAGCATCTTGGCGCGATATAAGAAAAATTACGATCCACGAATAGAATTTTTTTTTTAAAAATTTTAGGTTTTTGAAGGCTGCACAAAAATATCATTTTCTCAAAAAGTATCCGTCGCATTGCAAAACGGATTACAGATTTGGAATCCTCATGGAAATTTCTTTCGGATAACAATACCTTTTTTCGATTGGAACATCTTGGCGCGATATAAGAGAAATTACGATCCACGCATTGAATTTTTTTTTAAGAATTTTTAAATTTTTGAAGGCTGCACAAAAATCTCATTTTCGCAAAAAGTATCCGTCGCATCGCAAAACGGATTGCAGATTTGGAATCCTCATGGAATTTTCTTTCGGTTAACATTAGCTTTTGTCGATTGGAGCATCTTGGCGAGATAAAAGAAAAATTACGATCCACGCATTGAAATTTTTTTTAAAGAAATTTTAATTTTTTGAAGGCTGCACAAAAATATCATTTTCTCAAAAAGTATCTGTCGCATTGCAAAACCGATTGCGACATTACCTTTTGTCGATTGGAACATCTTGGCGCGATATGAGAGAAATTACGATCCACGCATTGAATTTTTTTTTATGAAATTTTAATTTTTTGACGGCTGCACAAAAATACCATTTTCTCAAAAAGTATCCGTCGCATCGCAAAACTGATTGCAGAATTAGAATCCCAATGGAATTTTCTTACGGATAACATTACCTTTTGTCGAGTGGAGCGATTGGAGCATCTTGGCGAGATAAAAGAAAAATTACGATCCACGCATTGATTTTTTTTTTATGAAATTTTAATTTTTTGAAGGCTGCACAAAAATATCATTTTCTCAAAAAGTATCCGTCGCATCGCAAAACTGATTGCAGATTTGGAATCCCCATGCAATTTTCTTTTGGAAAATATAACCTTTTGTCGAGTGGAGCGACTAGAGCATCTTGGCGCGATATAAGAAAATTTACGATCCACGCATTGAATTTTTTTTAAAGAAATTTTGAGTTTTTGAAGGCTGCACAAAAATATAATTTTCTCAAAAAGTATCCGTCGCATCGCAAAATGGATTGATTTGGAATCCTCATGAAATTTTCTTTCGGATAACATTACCTTTTGTCGATTGGAGCATCTTGGCGAGATAAAAGAAAAATTACGATCCACGCATTGATTTTTTTTTTATGAAATTTTAATTTTTTTAAGGCTGAACAAAAACATCATTTTTTCAAAAAGTATCCGTCGCATCGCAAAACTGATTGCAGATTTAGAATCCCCATGGAATTTTCTTTTGGACGGCATTGCCTTTTGTCGATTGGAGCATCTCGGCGCGATATAAGAAAAATTACGATCCACGAATTGAATTTTTTTTTTAAAAATTTTAAGTTTTTGAAGGCTGCACAAAAATATCATTTTCTCAAAAAGTATCCGTCGCATCGCAAAACTGATTGCAGATTTAGAATCCCCATGGAATTTTCTTTTGGATGGCATTACCTTTTGTCGATTGGAGCATCTCGGCGCGATATAAGAAAAATTACGATCCACGAATTGAATTTTTTTTTTTTAAATCATTTTCTTTTTTAAATATCATTTTTTCAAAAAGTATCTGTCGCATTGCAAAACCGATTGCGACATTACCTTTTGTCGATTGGAACATCTTGGCGCGATATGAGAGAAATTACGATTCACGCATTGAATTTTTTTTTATGAAATTTTAATTTTTTGACGGCTGCACAAAAATACCATTTTCTCAAAAAGTATCCGTCGCGTCGCAAAACCGATTGCAGAATTAGAATCCCAATGGAATTTTCTTTCGGATAACATTACCTTTTGTCGAGTGGAGCGATTGGAGCATCTTGGCGAGATAAAAGAAAAATTACGATCCACGCATTGATTTTTTTTTTATGAAATTTTAATTTTTTGAAGGCTGCACAAAAATATCATTTTCTCAAAAAGTATTTGTCGCATCGCAAAACTGATTGCAGATTTGGAATCCCCATGCAATTTTCTTTTGGAAAATATAACCTTTTGTCGAGTGGAGCGACTAGAGCATCTTGGCGCGATATAAGAAAATTTACGATCCACGCATTGAATTTTTTTTAAAGAAATTTTGAGTTTTTGAAGGCTGCACAAAAATATAATTTTCTCAAAAAGTATCCGTCGCATCGCAAAATGGATTGATTTGGAATCCTCATGAAATTTTCTTTCGGATAACATTGCCTTTTGTCGATTGGAGCATCTCGGCGCGATATAAGAAAAATTACGATCCACGAATTGAATTTTTTTTTTAAAAATTTTAAGTTTTTGAAGGCTGCACAAAAATATCATTTTCTCAAAAAGTATCCGTCGCATCGCAAAACTGATTGCAGATTTAGAATCCCCATGGAATTTTCTTTTGGATGGCATTACCTTTTGTCGATTGGAGCATCTCGGCGCGATATAAGAAAAATTACGATCCACGCATAGAATTTTTTTTTTTTAAATTTTAAATTTTTGAAGGCTGCACAAAAATATCATTTTCTCAAAAAGTATCCGTCGCATCGCAAAACGGATTGCAGATTTGGAATCCTCATGGAATTTTCTTTCGGTTAACATTAGCTTTTGTCGATTGGAGCATCTTGGCGAGATAAAAGAAAAATTACGATCCACGCATTGAAATTTTTTTTAAAGAAATTTTAATTTTTTGAAGGCTGCACAAAAATATCATTTTCTCAAAAAGTATCTGTCGCATTGCAAAACCGATTGCGACATTACCTTTTGTCGATTGGAACATCTTGGCGCGATATGAGAGAAATTACGATCCACGCATTGAATTTTTTTTTATGAAATTTTAATTTTTTGACGGCTGCACAAAAATACCATTTTCTCAAAAAGTATCCGTCGCATCGCAAAACCGATTGCAGAATTAGAATCCCAATGGAATTTTCTTTCGGATAACATTACCTTTTGTCGAGTGGAGCGATTGGAGCATCTTGGCGAGATAAAAGAAAAATTACGATCCACGCATTGATTTTTTTTTTATGAAATTTTAATTTTTTGAAGGCTGCACAAAAATATCATTTTCTCAAAAAGTATCCGTCGCATCGCAAAATGGATTGCAGATTTGGAATCCCCATGCAATTTTCTATTGGAAAATATTACCTTTTGTCGAGTGGAGCGATTAGAGCATCTTGGCGCGATATAAGAAAATTTACGATCCACGCATTGAATTTTTTTTTAAGAAATTTTGAGTTTTTGAAGGCTGCACAAAAATATAATTTTCTCAAAAAGTATCCGTCGCATCGCAAAATGGATTGATTTGGAATCCTCATGAAATTTTCTTTCGGATAACATTACCTTTTGTCGATTGGAGCATCTCGGCGAGATGAAAGAAAAATTACGATCCACGCACTGAATTTTTTTTTTGAGAAATTTTGAGTTTTTGAAGGCTGCACAAAAATATCATTTTCTCAAAAAGTATCCGTCGTATCGCAAAACTGATTGCAGATTTAGTATCCCCATGGAATTTTCTTTTGAATGGCATTGCCCTTTGTCGATTGGAGCATCTTGGCGAGATAAAAGAAAAATTTCGATCCACGCGTTGAAATTTTTTTTAAAGAAATTTAAAGTTTTTGAAGGCTGCACAAAAATATCATTTTCTCAAAAAGTATCAGTCGCATCGCATAATTCTGATTGCAGATTTAGAATCCCCATAGAATTTTCTTTTGGATGGCATTACCATTTGTCGATTGGAGCGATTGGAGCATCTTGGCGCGATATAAGAAAATTTACGATCCACGCATTGAATTTTTTTTAAAGAAATTTTGAGTTTTTGAAGGCTGCACAAAAATATCATTTTCTCAAAAAGTATCTATCGCATCGCAAAATGGATTGATTTGGAATCCTCATGAAATTTTCTTTCGGATAACATTAGCTTTTGTCGATTGGAGCATCTTGGCGAGATAAAAGAAAAATTGAAATTTTTTTTAAAGAAATTTTAATTTTTTGAAGGCTGCACAAAAATATCATTTTCTCAAAAAGTATCCGTCGTATCGCAAAACTGATTGCAGATTTGGAATCCCCATGCAATTTTCTTTTGGAAAATATTACCTTTTGTCGAGTGGAGCAATTAGAGCATCTTGGCGCGATATAAGAAAATTTACGATCCACGCATTGAATTTTTTTTAAAGAAATTTTGAGTTTTTGAAGGCTGCACAAAAATATAATTTTCTCAAAAAGTATCCGTCGCATCGCAAAACTGATTGCAGATTTAGAATCCCCATGGAATTTTCTTTTGGATGGCATTACCTTTTGTCGATTGGAGCATCTTGGCCCGATATAAGAAAAATTACGATCCACGAATAGAATTTTTTTTTTTTAAATTTTAAGTTCTTAAAGGCTGCACAAAAATATCATTTTCTCAAAAAGTATCCGTCGCATTGCAAAACGGATTGCAGATTTGGAATCCTCATGGAAATTTCTTTCGGATAACATTACCTTTTGTCGATTGGAACATCTTGGCGCGATATAAGAGAAATTACGATCCACGCATTGAATTTTTTTTTAAGAATTTTTAAATTTTTGAAGGCTGCACAAAAATATCATTTTCTCAAAAAGTATCCGTCGCATCGCAAAACGGATTGCAGATTTGGAATCCTCATGGAATTTTCTTCCGGTTAACATTACCTTTTGTCGATTGGAGCATCTTGGCGAGATAAAAGAAAAATTACGATCCACGCATTGAAATTTTTTTAAAGAAATTTTAATTTTTTGAAGGCTGCACAAAAATATCATTTTCTCAAAAAGTATCCGTCGTATCGCAAAACTGATTGCAGATTTAGTATCCCCATGGAATTTTCTTTTGAATGGCATTGCCCTTTGTCGATTGGAGCATCTTGGCGAGATAAAAGAAAAATTACGATCCACGCGTTGAAATTTTTTTTAAAGAAATTTAAAGTTTTTGAAGGCTGCACAAAAATATCATTTTCTCAAAAAGTATCCGTCGCATCGCATAATTCTGATTGCAGATTTAGAATCCCCATAGAATTTTCTTTTGGATGGCATTACCTTTTGTCGATTGGAGCGATTGGAGCATCTTGGCGCGATATAAGAAAATTTACGATCCACGCATTGAATTTTTTTTAAAGAAATTTTGAGTTTTTGAAGGCTGCACAAAAATATCATTTTCTCAAAAAGTATCCGTCGCATCGCAAAATGGATTGATTTGGAATCCTCATGAAATTTTCTTTCGGATAACATTACCTTTTGTCGATTGGAGCATCTTGGCGAGATAAAAGAAAAATTACGATCCACGCATTGATTTTTTTTTTTTATGAAATTTTAATTTTTTGAAGGCTGCACAAAAATATCATTTTCTCAAAAAGTATCCGTCGCATCGCAAAACTGATTGCAGATTTAGAATCCCCATGGAATTTTCTTTTGGATGGCATTACCTTTTGTCGATTGGAACATCTTGGCACAATATGAGAGAAATTACGATCCACGCATTGAATTTTTTTTTATGAAATTTTAATTTTTTGACGGCTGCACAAAAATACCATTTTCTCAAAAAGTATCCGTCGCATCGCAAAACCGATTGCAGAATTAGAATCCCAATGGAATTTTCTTTCGGATAACATTACCTTTTGTCGAGTGGAGCGATTGGAGCATCTTGGCGCGATATAAGAAAATTTACGATCCACGCATTGAATTTTTTTTAAAGAAATTTTGAGTTTTTGAAGGCTGCACAAAAATATAATTTTCTCAAAAAGTATCCGTCGCATCGCAAAACTGATTGCAGATTTAGAATCCCCATGAAATTTTCTTTTGGATGGCATTACCTTTTGTCGATTGGAGCATCTTGGCCCGATATAAGAAAAATTACGATCCACGAATAGAATTTTTTTTTTTTAAATTTTAAGTTTTTAAAGGCTGCACAAAAATATCATTTTCTCAAAAAGTATCCGTCGCATTGCAAAACGGATTGCAGATTTGGAATCCTCATGGAAATTTCTTTCGGATAACATTACCTTTTGTCGATTGGAACATCTTGGCGCGATATAAGAGAAATTACGATCCACGCATTGAATTTTTTTTTAAGAATTTTTAAATTTTTGAAGGCTGCACAAAAATATCATTTTCTCAAAAAGTATCCGTCGCATCGCATAATTCTGATTGCAGATTTAGAATCCCCATAGAATTTTCTTTTGGATGGCATTACCTTTTGTCGATTGGAGCGATTGGAGCATCTTGGCGCGATATAAGAAAATTTGCGATCCACGCATTGAATTTTTTTTAAAGAAATTTTGAGTTTTTGAAGGCTGCACAAAAATATCATTTTCTCAAAAAGTATCCGTCGCATCGCAAAATGGATTGATTTGGAATCCTCATGAAATTTTCTTTCGGATAACATTACCTTTTGTCGATTGGAGCATCTTGGCGAGATAAAAGAAAAATTACGATCCACGCATTGATTTTTTTTTTTTATGAAATTTTAATTTTTTGAAGGCTGCACAAAAATATCATTTTCTCAAAAAGTATCCGTCGCATCGCAAAACTGATTGCAGATTTAGAATCCCCATGGAATTTTCTTTTGGATGGCATTACCTTTTGTCGATTGGAACATCTTGGCACAATATGAGAGAAATTACGATACACGCATTGAATTTTTTTTTATGAAATTTTAATTTTTTGACGGCTGCACAAAAATACCATTTCCTCAAAAAGTATCCGTCGCATCGCAAAACCGATTGCAGATTTAGAATCCCAATGGAATTTTCTTTCGGATAACATTACCTTTTGTCGAGTGGAGCGATTGGAGCATCTTGGCGCGATATAAGAAAATTTACGATCCACGCATTGAATTTTTTTTAAAGAAATTTTGAGTTTTTGAAGGCTGCACAAAAATATCATTTTCTCAAAAAGTATCTATCGCATCGCAAAATGGATTGATTTGGAATCCTCATGAAATTTTCTTTCGGATAACATTAGCTTTTGTCGATTGGAGCATCTTGGCGAGATAAAAGAAAAATTGAAATTTTTTTTAAAGAAATTTTAATTTTTTGAAGGCTGCACAAAAATATCATTTTCTCAAAAAGTATCCGTCGTATCGCAAAACTGATTGCAGATTTGGAATCCCCATGCAATTTTCTTTTGGAAAATATTACCTTTTGTCGAGTGGAGCGATTAGAGCATCTTGGCGCGATATAAGAAAATTTACGATCCACGCATTGAATTTTTTTTAAAGAAATTTTGAGTTTTTGAAGGCTGCACAAAAATATAATTTTCTCAAAAAGTATCCGTCGCATCGCAAAACTGATTGCAGATTTAGAATCCCCATGGAATTTTCTTTTGGATGGCATTACCTTTTGTCGATTGGAGCATCTTGGCCCGATATAAGAAAAATTACGATCCACGAATAGAATTTTTTTTTTTAAATTTTAAGTTTTTAAAGGCTGCACAAAAATATCATTTTCTCAAAAAGTATCCGTCGCATTGCAAAACGGATTGCAGATTTGGAATCCTCATGGAAATTTCTTTCGGATAACATTACCTTTTGTCGATTGGAACATCTTGGCGCGATATAAGAGAAATTACGATCCACGCATTGAATTTTTTTTAAAGAAATTTTGAGTTTTTGAAGGCTGCACAAAAATATAATTTTCTCAAAAAGTATCCGTCGCATCGCAAAACGGATTGCAGATTTGGAATCCTCATGGAATTTTCTTCCGGTTAACATTACCTTTTGTCGATTGGAGCATCTTGGCGAGATAAAAGAAAAATTACGATCCACGCATTGAAATTTTTTTTAAAGAAATTTTAATTTTTTGAAGGCTGCACAAAAATATCATTTTCTCAAAAAGTATCTGTCACATCGCAAAACCGATTGCAGATTTGGAATCCTCATGGAATTTTCTTTCGGAAAACATTACCTTTTGTCGATTGGAACATCTTTGCGAGATAAAAGAAAAATTACGATCCACGCATTGAAATTTTTTTAAAGAAATTTTAAGTTTTTGAAGGCTGCACAAAAATACCATTTTCTCAAAAAGTATCCGTCGCATAGCAAAACCGATTGCAGAATTAGAATCCCAATGGAATTTTCTTTCGGATAACATTACCTTTTGTCGAGTGGAGCGATTGGAGCATCTTGGCGAGATAAAAGAAAAATTACGATCCACGCATTGAAATTTTTTTTAAAGAAATTTTAATTTTTTGAAGGCTGCACAAAAATATCATTTTCTCAAAAAGTATCCGTGGTATCGCAAAACTGATTGCAGATTTAGTATCCCCATGGAATTTTCTTTTGAATGGCATTGCCCTTTGTCGATTGGAGCATCTTGGCGAGATAAAAGAAAAATTACGATCCACGCGTTGAAATTTTTTTTAAAGAAATTTAAAGTTTTTGAAGGCTGCACAAAAATATAATTTTCTCAAAAAGTATCCGGCGCATCGCATAATTCTGATTGCAGATTTAGAATCCCCATAGAATTTTCTTTTGGATGGCATTACCTTTTGTCGATTGGAGCGATTGGAGCATCTTGGCGCGATATAAGAAAATTTACGATCCACGCATTGAATTTTTTTTAAAGAAATTTTGAGTTTTTGAAGGCTGCACAAAAATATCATTTTCTCAAAAAGTATCCGTCGCATCGCAAAATGGATTGATTTGGAATCCTCATGAAATTTTCTTTCGGATAACATTACCTTTTGTCGATTATAGCATCTTGGCGAGATAAAAGAAAAATTACGATCCACGCATTGATTTTTTTTTTTTATGAAATTTTAATTTTTTGAAGGCTGCACAAAAATATCATTTTCTCAAAAAGTATCCGTCGCATCGCAAAACTGATTGCAGATTTAGAATCCCCATGGAATTTTCTATTGGATGGCATTGCATTTTGTCGATTGGAGCATCTTGGCGCGATATAAGAAAAATTACGATCCACGAATAGAATTTTTTTTTTTTTAAATTTTAAGTTTTTGAAGGCTGCACAAAAATATCATTTTCTCAAAAAGTATCCGTCGCATCGCAAAACGGATTGCAGATTTGGAATCCTCATGGAATTTTCTTCCGGTTAACATTACCTTTTGTCGATTGGAGCATCTTGGCGAGATAAAAGAAAAATTACGATCCACGCATTGAAATTTTTTTTAAAGAAATTTTAATTTTTTGAAGGCTGCACAAAAATATCATTTTCTCAAAAAGTATCCGTCGCATCGCAAAACGGATTGCAGATTTGGAATCCTCATGGAAATTTCTTTCGGATAACATTACCTTTTGTCGATTGGAACATCTTGGCGCGATATAAGAGAAATTACGATCCACGCATTGAATTTTTTTTTAAGAATTTTTAAATTTTTGAAGGCTGCACAAAAATATCATTTTCTCAAAAAGTATCCGTCGCATCGCATAATTCTGATTGCAGATTTAGAATCCCCATAGAATTTTCTTTTGGATGGCATTACCTTTTGTCGATTGGAGCGATTGGAGCATCTTGGCGCGATATAAGAAAATTTGCGATCCACGCATTGAATTTTTTTTAAAGAAATTTTGAGTTTTTGAAGGCTGCACAAAAATATCATTTTCTCAAAAAGTATCCGTCGCATCGCAAAATGGATTGATTTGGAATCCTCATGAAATTTTCTTTCGGATAACATTACCTTTTGTCGATTGGAGCATCTTGGCGAGATAAAAGAAAAATTACGATCCACGCATTGATTTTTTTTTTTTATGAAATTTTAATTTTTTGAAGGCTGCACAAAAATATCATTTTCTCAAAAAGTATCCGTCGCATCGCAAAACTGATTGCAGATTTAGAATCCCCATGGAATTTTCTTTTGGATGGCATTACCTTTTGTCGATTGGAACATCTTGGCACAATATGAGAGAAATTACGATCCACGCATTGAATTTTTTTTTATGAAATTTTAATTTTTTGACGGCTGCACAAAAATACCATTTCCTCAAAAAGTATCCGTCGCATCGCAAAACCGATTGCAGATTTAGAATCCCAATGGAATTTTCTTTCGGATAACATTACCTTTTGTCGAGTGGAGCGATTGGAGCATCTTGGCGCGATATAAGAAAATTTACGATCCACGCATTGAATTTTTTTTAAAGAAATTTTGAGTTTTTGAAGGCTGCACAAAAATATCATTTTCTCAAAAAGTATCTATCGCATCGCAAAATGGATTGATTTGGAATCCTCATGAAATTTTCTTTCGGATAACATTAGCTTTTGTCGATTGGAGCATCTTGGCGAGATAAAAGAAAAATTGAAATTTTTTTTAAAGAAATTTTAATTTTTTGAAGGCTGCACAAAAATATCATTTTCTCAAAAAGTATCCGTCGTATCGCAAAACTGATTGCAGATTTGGAATCCCCATGCAATTTTCTTTTGGAAAATATTACCTTTTGTCGAGTGGAGCGATTAGAGCATCTTGGCGCGATATAAGAAAATTTACGATCCACGCATTGAATTTTTTTTAAAGAAATTTTGAGTTTTTGAAGGCTGCACAAAAATATAATTTTCTCAAAAAGTATCCGTCGCATCGCAAAACTGATTGCAGATTTAGAATCCCCATGGAATTTTCTTTTGGATGGCATTACCTTTTGTCGATTGGAGCATCTTGGCCCGATATAAGAAAAATTACGATCCACGAATAGAATTTTTTTTTTTAAATTTTAAGTTTTTAAAGGCTGCACAAAAATATCATTTTCTCAAAAAGTATCCGTCGCATTGCAAAACGGATTGCAGATTTGGAATCCTCATGGAAATTTCTTTCGGATAACATTACCTTTTGTCGATTGGAACATCTTGGCGCGATATAAGAGAAATTACGATCCACGCATTGAATTTTTTTTAAAGAAATTTTGAGTTTTTGAAGGCTGCACAAAAATATAATTTTCTCAAAAAGTATCCGTCGCATCGCAAAACGGATTGCAGATTTGGAATCCTCATGGAATTTTCTTCCGGTTAACATTACCTTTTGTCGATTGGAGCATCTTGGCGAGATAAAAGAAAAATTACGATCCACGCATTGAAATTTTTTTTAAAGAAATTTTAATTTTTTGAAGGCTGCACAAAAATATCATTTTCTCAAAAAGTATCTGTCACATCGCAAAACCGATTGCAGATTTGGAATCCTCATGGAATTTTCTTTCGGAAAACATTACCTTTTGTCGATTGGAACATCTTTGCGAGATAAAAGAAAAATTACGATCCACGCATTGAAATTTTTTTAAAGAAATTTTAAGTTTTTGAAGGCTGCACAAAAATACCATTTTCTCAAAAAGTATCCGTCGCATAGCAAAACCGATTGCAGAATTAGAATCCCAATGGAATTTTCTTTCGGATAACATTACCTTTTGTCGAGTGGAGCGATTGGAGCATCTTGGCGAGATAAAAGAAAAATTACGATCCACGCATTGAAATTTTTTTTAAAGAAATTTTAATTTTTTGAAGGCTGCACAAAAATATCATTTTCTCAAAAAGTATCCGTGGTATCGCAAAACTGATTGCAGATTTAGTATCCCCATGGAATTTTCTTTTGAATGGCATTGCCCTTTGTCGATTGGAGCATCTTGGCGAGATAAAAGAAAAATTACGATCCACGCGTTGAAATTTTTTTTAAAGAAATTTAAAGTTTTTGAAGGCTGCACAAAAATATCATTTTCTCAAAAAGTATCCGGCGCATCGCATAATTCTGATTGCAGATTTAGAATCCCCATAGAATTTTCTTTTGGATGGCATTACCTTTTGTCGATTTAAGCGATTGGAGCATCTTGGCGCGATATAAGAAAATTTACGATCCACGCATTGAATTTTTTTTAAAGAAATTTTGAGTTTTTGAAGGCTGCACAAAAATATCATTTTCTCAAAAAGTATCCGTCGCATCGCAAAATGGATTGATTTGGAATCCTCATGAAATTTTCTTTCGGATAACATTACCTTTTGTCGATTATAGCATCTTGGCGAGATAAAAGAAAAATTACGATCCACGCATTGATTTTTTTTTTTTATGAAATTTTAATTTTTTGAAGGCTGCACAAAAATATCATTTTCTCAAAAAGTATCCGTCGCATCGCAAAACTGATTGCAGATTTAGAATCCCCATGGAATTTTCTATTGGATGGCATTGCATTTTGTCGATTGGAGCATCTTGGCGCGATATAAGAAAAATTACGATCCACGAATAGAATTTTTTTTTTTTAAATTTTAAGTTTTTGAAGGCTGCACAAAAATATCATTTTCTCAAAAAGTATCCGTCGCATCGCAAAACGGATTGCAGATTTGGAATCCTCATGGAATTTTCTTCCGGTTAACATTACCTTTTGTCGATTGGAGCATCTTGGCGAGATAAAAGAAAAATTACGATCCACGCATTGAAATTTTTTTTAAAGAAATTTTAATTTTTTGAAGGCTGCACAAAAATATCATTTTCTCAAAAAGTATCCGTCGCATCGCAAAACGGATTGCAGATTTGGAATCCTCATGGAAATTTCTTTCGGATAACATTACCTTTTGTCGATTGGAACATCTTGGCGCGATATAAGAGAAATTACGATCCACGCATTGAATTTTTTTTTAAGAATTTTTAAATTTTTGAAGGCTGCACAAAAATATCATTTTCTCAAAAAGTATCCGTCGCATCGCAAAACTGATTGCAGATTTAGAATCCCCATGGAATTTTCTTTTGGATGGCATTACCTTTTGTCGATTGGAGCATCTTGGCGCGATATAAGAAAAATTACGATCCACGAATAGAATTTTTTTTTTTTTAAATTTTAAGTTTTTGAAGGCTGCACAAAAATATCATTTTCTCAAAAAGTATCCGTCGCATCGCAAAACGGATTGCAGATTTGGAATCCTCATGGAATTTTCTTTCGGATAACATTACCTTTTGTCGATTGGAACATCTTGGCGCGATATAAGAGAAATTACGATCCACGCATTGAATTTTTTTTTAAGAATTTTTAAATTTTTGAAGGCTGCACAAAAATATCATTTTCTCAAAAAGTATCCGTCGCATCGCAAAACGGATTGCAGATTTGGAATCCTCATGGAATTTTCTTTCGGTTAACATTAGCTTTTGTCGATTGGAGCTTCTTGGCGAGATAAAAGAAAAATTACGATCCACGCATTGAAATTTTTTTTAAAGAAATTTTAATTTTTTGACGGCTGCACAAAAATACCATTTTCTCAAAAAGTTTACGTCGCATCGCAAAACCGATTGCAGAATTAGAATTCCAATGGAATTTTCTTTCGGAAAACATTACCTCTTGTCGAGTGGAGCGATTGGAGCATCTTGGCGAGATAAAAGAAAAATTACGATCCACGCATTGATTTTTTTTTATGAAATTTTAATTTTTTGAAGGCTGCACAAAAATATCATTTTCTCAAAAAGTATCCGTCGCATCGCAAAACTGATTGCAGATTTGGAATCCCCATGCAATTTTCTTTTGGAAAATATTACCTTTTGTCGAGTGGAGCGATTAGAGCATCTTGGCGCGATATAAGAAAATTTACGATCCACGCATTGAATTTTTTTTTAAGAAATTTTGAGTTTTTGAAGGCTGCACAAAAATATAATTTTCTCAAAAAGTATCCGTCGCATCGCAAAATGGATTGATTTGGAATCCTCATGAAATTTTCTTTCGGATAACATTACCTTTTGTCGATTGGAGCATCTCGGCGAGATGAAAGAAAAATTACGATCCACGCACTGAATTTTTTTTTTGAGAAATTTTGAGTTTTTGAAGGCTGCACAAAAATATCATTTTCTCAAAAAGTATCCGTCGTATCGCAAAACTGATTGCAGATTTAGTATCCCCATGGAATTTTCTTTTGAATGGCATTGCCCTTTGTCGATTGGAGCATCTTGGCGAGATAAAAGAAAAATTTCGATCCACGCGTTGAAATTTTTTTTAAAGAAATTTAAAGTTTTTGAAGGCTGCACAAAAATATCATTTTCTCAAAAAGTATCCGTCGCATCGCATAATTCTGATTGCAGATTTAGAATCCCCATAGAATTTTCTTTTGGATGGCATTACCTTTTGTCGATTGGAGCGATTGGAGCATCTTGGCGCGATATAAGAAAATTTGCGATCCACGCATTGAATTTTTTTTAAAGAAATTTTGAGTTTTTGAAGGCTGCACAAAAATATCATTTTCTCAAAAAGTATCCGTCGCATCGCAAAATGGATTGATTTGGAATCCTCATGAAATTTTCTTTCGGATAACATTACCTTTTGTCGATTGGAGCATCTTGGCGAGATAAAAGAAAAATTACGATCCACGCATTGATTTTTTTTTTTTATGAAATTTTAATTTTTTGAAGGCTGCACAAAAATATCATTTTCTCAAAAAGTATCCGTCGCATCGCAAAACTGATTGCAGATTTAGAATCCCCATGGAATTTTCTTTTGGATGGCATTACCTTTTGTCGATTGGAACATCTTGGCACAATATGAGAGAAATTACGATCCACGCATTGAATTTTTTTTTATGAAATTTTAATTTTTTGACGGCTGCACAAAAATACCATTTCCTCAAAAAGTATCCGTCGCATCGCAAAACCGATTGCAGATTTAGAATCCCAATGGAATTTTCTTTCGGATAACATTACCTTTTGTCGAGTGGAGCGATTGGAGCATCTTGGCGCGATATAAGAAAATTTACGATCCACGCATTGAATTTTTTTTAAAGAAATTTTGAGTTTTTGAAGGCTGCACAAAAATATCATTTTCTCAAAAAGTATCTATCGCATCGCAAAATGGATTGATTTGGAATCCTCATGAAATTTTCTTTCGGATAACATTAGCTTTTGTCGATTGGAGCATCTTGGCGAGATAAAAGAAAAATTGAAATTTTTTTTAAAGAAATTTTAATTTTTTGAAGGCTGCACAAAAATATCATTTTCTCAAAAAGTATCCGTCGTATCGCAAAACTGATTGCAGATTTGGAATCCCCATGCAATTTTCTTTTGGAAAATATTACCTTTTGTCGAGTGGAGCGATTAGAGCATCTTGGCGCGATATAAGAAAATTTACGATCCACGCATTGAATTTTTTTAAAGAAATTTTGAGTTTTTGAAGGCTGCACAAAAATATAATTTTCTCAAAAAGTATCCGTCGCATCGCAAAACTGATTGCAGATTTAGAATCCCCATGGAATTTTCTTTTGGATGGCATTACCTTTTGTCGATTGGAGCATCTTGGCCCGATATAAGAAAAAATACGATCCACGAATAGAATTTTTTTTTTTAAATTTTAAGTTTTTAAAGGCTGCACAAAAATATCATTTTCTCAAAAAGTATCCGTCGCATTGCAAAACGGATTGCAGATTTGGAATCCTCATGGAAATTTCTTTCGGATAACATTACCTTTTGTCGATTGGAACATCTTGGCGCGATATAAGAGAAATTACGATCCACGCATTGAATTTTTTTTAAAGAAATTTTGAGTTTTTGAAGGCTGCACAAAAATATAATTTTCTCAAAAAGTATCCGTCGCATCGCAAAACGGATTGCAGATTTGGAATCCTCATGGAATTTTCTTCCGGTTAACATTACCTTTTGTCGATTGGAGCATCTTGGCGAGATAAAAGAAAAATTACGATCCACGCATTGAAATTTTTTTTAAAGAAATTTTAATTTTTTGAAGGCTGCACAAAAATATCATTTTCTCAAAAAGTATCTGTCACATCGCAAAACCGATTGCAGATTTGGAATCCTCATGGAATTTTCTTTCGGAAAACATTACCTTTTGTCGATTGGAACATCTTTGCGAGATAAAAGAAAAATTACGATCCACGCATTGAAATTTTTTTAAAGAAATTTTAAGTTTTTGAAGGCTGCACAAAAATACCATTTTCTCAAAAAGTATCCGTCGCATAGCAAAACCGATTGCAGAATTAGAATCCCAATGGAATTTTCTTTCGGATAACATTACCTTTTGTCGAGTGGAGCGATTGGAGCATCTTGGCGAGATAAAAGAAAAATTACGATCCACGCATTGAAATTTTTTTTAAAGAAATTTTAATTTTTTGAAGGCTGCACAAAAATATCATTTTCTCAAAAAGTATCCGTGGTATCGCAAAACTGATTGCAGATTTAGTATCCCCATGGAATTTTCTTTTGAATGGCATTGCCCTTTGTCGATTGGAGCATCTTGGCGAGATAAAAGAAAAATTACGATCCACGCGTTGAAATTTTTTTTAAAGAAATTTAAAGTTTTTGAAGGCTGCACAAAAATATCATTTTCTCAAAAAGTATCCGGCGCATCGCATAATTCTGATTGCAGATTTAGAATCCCCATAGAATTTTCTTTTGGATGGCATTACCTTTTGTCGATTGGAGCGATTGGAGCATCTTGGCGCGATATAAGAAAATTTACGATCCGCGCATTGAATTTTTTTTAAAGAAATTTTGAGTTTTTGAAGGCTGCACAAAAATATCATTTTCTCAAAAAGTATCCGTCGCATCGCAAAATGGATTGATTTGGAATCCTCATGAAATTTTCTTTCGGATAACATTACCTTTTGTCGATTATAGCATCTTGGCGAGATAAAAGAAAAATTACGATCCACGCATTGATTTTTTTTTTTTATGAAATTTTAATTTTTTGAAGGCTGCACAAAAATATCATTTTCTCAAAAAGTATCCGTCGCATCGCAAAACTGATTGCAGATTTAGAATCCCCATGGAATTTTCTATTGGATGGCATTGCATTTTGTCGATTGGAGCATCTTGGCGCGATATAAGAAAAATTACGATCCACGAATAGAATTTTTTTTTTTTTAAATTTTAAGTTTTTGAAGGCTGCACAAAAATATCATTTTCTCAAAAAGTATCCGTCGCATCGCAAAACGGATTGCAGATTTGGAATCCTCATGGAATTTTCTTCCGGTTAACATTACCTTTTGTCGATTGGAGCATCTTGGCGAGATAAAAGAAAAATTACGATCCACGCATTGAAATTTTTTTTAAAGAAATTTTAATTTTTTGAAGGCTGCACAAAAATATCATTTTCTCAAAAAGTATCCGTCGCATCGCAAAACGGATTGCAGATTTGGAATCCTCATGGAAATTTCTTTCGGATAACATTACCTTTT
This sequence comes from Chalcosyrphus nemorum, assembly GCA_949716465.1. NCBI lineage: Eukaryota > Metazoa > Arthropoda > Insecta > Diptera > Syrphidae > Chalcosyrphus > Chalcosyrphus nemorum. The sequence goes on from CATIXX010000079.1 coordinate 26,312, forward strand.
GTCGATTGGAACATCTTGGCGCGATATAAGAGAAATTACGATCCACGCATTGAATTTTTTTTTAAGAATTTTTAAATTTTTGAAGGCTGCACAAAAATATCATTTTCTCAAAAAGTATCCGTCGCATCGCAAAACTGATTGCAGATTTAGAATCCCCATGGAATTTTCTTTTGGATGGCATTACCTTTTGTCGATTGGAGCATCTTGGCGCGATATAAGAAAAATTACGATCCACGAATAGAATTTTTTTTTTTTTAAATTTTAAGTTTTTGAAGGCTGCACAAAAATATCATTTTCTCAAAAAGTATCCGTCGCATCGCAAAACGGATTGCAGATTTGGAATCCTCATGGAATTTTCTTTCGGATAACATTACCTTTTGTCGATTGGAACATCTTGGCGCGATATAAGAGAAATTACGATCCACGCATTGAATTTTTTTTTAAGAATTTTTAAATTTTTGAAGGCTGCACAAAAATATCATTTTCTCAAAAAGTATCCGTCGCATCGCAAAACGGATTGCAGATTTGGAATCCTCATGGAATTTTCTTTCGGTTAACATTAGCTTTTGTCGATTGGAGCTTCTTGGCGAGATAAAAGAAAAATTACGATCCACGCATTGAAATTTTTTTTAAAGAAATTTTAATTTTTTGACGGCTGCACAAAAATACCATTTTCTCAAAAAGTTTACGTCGCATCGCAAAACCGATTGCAGAATTAGAATTCCAATGGAATTTTCTTTCGGAAAACATTACCTTTTGTCGAGTGGAGCGATTGGAGCATCTTGGCGAGATAAAAGAAAAATTACGATCCACGCATTGATTTTTTTTTATGAAATTTTAATTTTTTGAAGGCTGCACAAAAATATCATTTTCTCAAAAAGTATCCGTCGCATCGCAAAACTGATTGCAGATTTGGAATCCCCATGCAATTTTCTTTTGGAAAATATTACCTTTTGTCGAGTGGAGCGATTAGAGCATCTTGGCGCGATATAAGAAAATTTACGATCCACGCATTGAATTTTTTTTTAAGAAATTTTGAGTTTTTGAAGGCTGCACAAAAATATAATTTTCTCAAAAAGTATCCGTCGCATCGCAAAATGGATTGATTTGGAATCCTCATGAAATTTTCTTTCGGATAACATTACCTTTTGTCGATTGGAGCATCTCGGCGAGATGAAAGAAAAATTACGATCCACGCACTGAATTTTTTTTTTGAGAAATTTTGAGTTTTTGAAGGCTGCACAAAAATATCATTTTCTCAAAAAGTATCCGTCGTATCGCAAAACTGATTGCAGATTTAGTATCCCCATAGAATTTTCTTTTGGATGGCATTACCTTTTGTCGATTGGAGCGATTGGAGCATCTTGGCGCGATATAAGAAAATTTACGATCCACGCATTGAATTTTTTTTAAAGAAATTTTGAGTTTTTGAAGGCTGCACAAAAATATCATTTTCTCAAAAAGTATCTATCGCATCGCAAAATGGATTGATTTGGAATCCTCATGAAATTTTCTTTCGGATAACATTAGCTTTTGTCGATTGGAGCATCTTGGCGAGATAAAAGAAAAATTGAAATTTTTTTTAAAGAAATTTTAATTTTTTGAAGGCTGCACAAAAATATCATTTTCTCAAAAAGTATCCGTCGTATCGCAAAACTGATTGCAGATTTGGAATCCCCATGCAATTTTCTTTTGGAAAATATTACCTTTTGTCGAGTGGAGCGATTAGAGCATCTTGGCGCGATATAAGAAAATTTACGATCCACGCATTGAATTTTTTTTAAAGAAATTTTGAGTTTTTGAAGGCTGCACAAAAATATAATTTTCTCAAAAAGTATCCGTCGCATCGCAAAACTGATTGCAGATTTAGAATCCCCATGGAATTTTCTTTTGGATGGCATTACCTTTTGTCGATTGGAGCATCTTGGCCCGATATAAGAAAAATTACGATCCACGAATAGAATTTTTTTTTTTTAAATTTTAAGTTTTTAAAGGCTGCACAAAAATATCATTTTCTCAAAAAGTATCCGTCGCATTGCAAAACGGATTGCAGATTTGGAATCCTCATGGAAATTTCTTTCGGATAACATTACCTTTTGTCGATTGGAACATCTTGGCGCGATATAAGAGAAATTACGATCCAGGCATTGAATTTTTTTTTAAGAATTTTTAAATTTTTGAAGGCTGCACAAAAATATCATTTTCTCAAAAAGTATCCGTCGCATCGCAAAACGGATTGCAGATTTGGAATCCTCATGGAATTTTCTTCCGGATAACATTACCTTTTGTCGATTGGAGCATCTTGGCGAGATAAAAGAAAAATTACGATCCACGCATTGAAATTTTTTTTAAAGAAATTTTAATTTTTTGAAGGCTGCACAAAAATATCATTTTCTCAAAAAGTATTTGTCACATCGCAAAACCGATTGCAGATTTGGAATCCCCATGCAATTTTCTTTTGGAAAATATTACCTTTTGTCGAGTGGAGCGATTAGAGCATCTTGGCGCGATATAAGAAAATTTACGATCCACGCATTGAATTTTTTTTTAAGAATTTTTAAGTTTTTGAAGGCTGCACAAAAATATCATTTTCTCAAAAAGTATCTATCGCATCGCAAAATGGATTGATTTGGAATCCTCATGAAATTTTCTTTCGGATAACATTAGCTTTTGTCGATTGGAGCATCTTGGCGAGATAAAAGAAAAATTGAAATTTTTTTTAAAGAAATTTTAATTTTTTGAAGGCTGCACAAAAATATCATTTTCTCAAATTTCTTATCCGTCGTATCGCAAAACTGATTGCAGATTTGGAATCCTCATGGAATTTTCTTCCGGTTAACATTACCTTTTGTCGATTGGAGCATCTTGGCGAGATAAAAGAAAAATTACGATCCACGCATTGAAATTTTTTTTAAAGAAATTTTAATTTTTTGAAGGCTGCACAAAAATATCATTTTCTCAAAAAGTATCTGTCACATCGCAAAACCGATTGCAGATTTGCAATCCTCATGGAATTTTCTTCCGGTTAACATTACCTTTTGTCGATTGGAACATCTTGGCGCGATATAAGAGAAATTACGATCCACGCATTGAATTTTTTTTTAAGAATTTTTAAATTTTTGAAGGCTGCACAAAAATATCATTTTCTCAAAAAGTATCCGTCGCATCGCAAAACGGATTGCAGATTTGGAATCCTCATGGAATTTTCTTCCGGTTAACATTACCTTTTGTCGATTGGAGCATCTTGGCGAGATAAAAGAAAAATTACGATCCACGCATTGAAATTTTTTTTAAAGAAATTTTAATTTTTTGAAGGCTGCACAAAAATATCATTTTCTCAAAAAGTATCTGTCACATCGCAAAACCGATTGCAGATTTGGAATCCTCATGGAATTTTCTTTCGGATAACATTACCTTTTGTCGATTGGAGCGATTGGAGCATCTTGGCGCGATATAAGAAAATTTACGATCCACGCATTGAATTTTTTTTAAAGAAATTTTGAGTTTTTGAAGGCTGCACAAAAATATCATTTTCTCAAAAAGTATCCGTCGCATCGCAAAATGGATTGATTTGGAATCCTCATGAAATTTTCTTTCGGATAACATTACCTTTTGTCGATTGGAGCATCTTGGCGAGATAAAAGAAAAATTACGATCCACGCATTGATTTTTTTTTTTTATGAAATTTTAATTTTTTGAAGGCTGCACAAAAATATCATTTTCTCAAAAAGTATCCATAGCATCGCAAAACTGATTGCAGATTTAGTATCCCCATAGAATTTTCTTTTGGATGGCATTACCTTTTGTCGATTGGAGCGATTGGAGCATCTTGGCGCGATATAAGAAAATTTACGATCCACGCATTGAATTTTTTTTAAAGAAATTTTGAGTTTTTGAAGGCTGCACAAAAATATCATTTTCTCAAAAAGTATCTATCGCATCGCAAAATGGATTGATTTGGAATCCTCATGAAATTTTCTTTCGGATAACATTAGCTTTTGTCGATTGGAGCATCTTGGCGAGATAAAAGAAAAATTGAAATTTTTTTTAAAGAAATTTTAATTTTTTGAAGGCTGCACAAAAATATCATTTTCTCAAAAAGTATCCGTCGTATCGCAAAACTGATTGCAGATTTGGAATCCCCATGCAATTTTCTTTTGGAAAATATTACCTTTTGTCGAGTGGAGCGATTAGAGCATCTTGGCGCGATATAAGAAAATTTACGATCCACGCATTGAATTTTTTTTAAAGAAATTTTGAGTTTTTGAAGGCTGCACAAAAATATAATTTTCTCAAAAAGTATCCGTCGCATCGCAAAACTGATTGCAGATTTAGAATCCCCATGGAATTTTCTTTCGGATAACATTACCTTTTGTCGATTGGAACATCTTGGCGCGATATAAGAGAAATTACGATCCACGCATTGAATTTTTTTTTAAGAATTTTTAAATTTTTGAAGGCTGCACAAAAATATCATTTTCTCAAAAAGTATCCGTCGCATCGCAAAACGGATTGCAGATTTGGAATCCTCATGGAATTTTCTTCCGGTTAACATTACCTTTTGTCGATTGGAGCATCTTGGCGAGATAAAAGAAAAATTACGATCCACGCATTGAAATTTTTTTTAAAGAAATTTTAATTTTTTGAAGGCTGCACAAAAATATCATTTTCTCAAAAAGTATCTGTCACATCGCAAAACCGATTGCAGATTTGGAATCCTCATGGAAATTTCTTTCGGATAACATTACCTTTTGTCGATTGGAACATCTTGGCGCGATATAAGAGAAATTACGATCCACGCATTGAAATTTTTTTAAAGAAATTTTAAGTTTTTGAAGGCTGCACAAAAATACCATTTTCTCAAAAAGTATCCGTCGCATAGCAAAACCGATTGCAGAATTAGAATCCCAATGGAATTTTCTTTCGGATAACATTACCTTTTGTCGAGTGGAGCGATTGGAGCATCTTGGCGAGATAAAAGAAAAATTACGATCCACGCATTGAAATTTTTTTATGAAATTTTAATTTTTTGAAGGCTGCACAAAAATATCATTTTCTCAAAAAGTATCCGTCGCATCGCAAAACTGATTGCAGATTTGGAATCCCCATGCAATTTTCTTTTGGAAAATATTACCTTTTGTCGAGTGGAGCGATTAGAGCATCTTGGCGCGATATAAGAAAATTTACGATCCACGCATTGAATTTTTTTTTAAGAAATTTTGAGTTTTTGAAGGCTGCACAAAAATATAATTTTCTCAAAAAGTATCCGTCGCATCGCAAAATGGATTGATTTGGAATCCTCATGAAATTTTCTTTCGGATAACATTACCTTTTGTCGATTGGAGCATCTCGGCGAGATGAAAGAAAAATTACGATCCACGCACTGAATTTTTTTTTTGAGAAATTTTGAGTTTTTGAAGGCTGCACAAAAATATCATTTTCTCAAAAAGTATCCGTCGTATCGCAAAACTGATTGCAGATTTAGTATCCCCATAGAATTTTCTTTTGGATGGCATTACCTTTTGTCGATTGGAGCGATTGGAGCATCTTGGCGCGATATAAGAAAATTTACGATCCACGCATTGAATTTTTTTTAAAGAAATTTTGAGTTTTTGAAGGCTGCACAAAAATATCATTTTCTCAAAAAGTATCTATCGCATCGCAAAATGGATTGATTTGGAATCCTCATGAAATTTTCTTTCGGATAACATTAGCTTTTGTCGATTGGAGCATCTTGGCGAGATAAAAGAAAAATTGAAATTTTTTTTAAAGAAATTTTAATTTTTTGAAGGCTGCACAAAAATATCATTTTCTCAAAAAGTATCCGTCGTATCGCAAAACTGATTGCAGATTTGGAATCCCCATGCAATTTTCTTTTGGAAAATATTACCTTTTGTCGAGTGGAGCGATTAGAGCATCTTGGCGCGATATAAGAAAATTTACGATCCACGCATTGAATTTTTTTTAAAGAAATTTTGAGTTTTTGAAGGCTGCACAAAAATATAATTTTCTCAAAAAGTATCCGTCGCATCGCAAAACTGATTGCAGATTTAGAATCCCCATGGAATTTTCTTTTGGATGGCATTACCTTTTGTCGATTGGAGCATCTTGGCCCGATATAAGAAAAATTACGATCCACGAATAGAATTTTTTTTTTTTAAATTTTAAGTTTTTAAAGGCTGCACAAAAATATCATTTTCTCAAAAAGTATCCGTCGCATTGCAAAACGGATTGCAGATTTGGAATCCTCATGGAAATTTCTTTCGGATAACATTACCTTTTGTCGATTGGAACATCTTGGCGCGATATAAGAGAAATTACGATCCAGGCATTGAATTTTTTTTTAAGAATTTTTAAATTTTTGAAGGCTGCACAAAAATATCATTTTCTCAAAAAGTATCCGTCGCATCGCAAAACGGATTGCAGATTTGGAATCCTCATGGAATTTTCTTCCGGATAACATTACCTTTTGTCGATTGGAGCATCTTGGCGAGATAAAAGAAAAATTACGATCCACGCATTGAAATTTTTTTTAAAGAAATTTTAATTTTTTGAAGGCTGCACAAAAATATCATTTTCTCAAAAAGTATTTGTCACATCGCAAAACCGATTGCAGATTTGGAATCCCCATGCAATTTTCTTTTGGAAAATATTACCTTTTGTCGAGTGGAGCGATTAGAGCATCTTGGCGCGATATAAGAAAATTTACGATCCACGCATTGAATTTTTTTTTAAGAATTTTTAAGTTTTTGAAGGCTGCACAAAAATATCATTTTCTCAAAAAGTATCTATCGCATCGCAAAATGGATTGATTTGGAATCCTCATGAAATTTTCTTTCGGATAACATTAGCTTTTGTCGATTGGAGCATCTTGGCGAGATAAAAGAAAAATTGAAATTTTTTTTAAAGAAATTTTAATTTTTTGAAGGCTGCACAAAAATATCATTTTCTCAAATTTCTTATCCGTCGTATCGCAAAACTGATTGCAGATTTGGAATCCTCATGGAATTTTCTTCCGGTTAACATTACCTTTTGTCGATTGGAGCATCTTGGCGAGATAAAAGAAAAATTACGATCCACGCATTGAAATTTTTTTTAAAGAAATTTTAATTTTTTGAAGGCTGCACAAAAATATCATTTTCTCAAAAAGTATCTGTCACATCGCAAAACCGATTGCAGATTTGCAATCCTCATGGAATTTTCTTCCGGTTAACATTACCTTTTGTCGATTGGAACATCTTGGCGCGATATAAGAGAAATTACGATCCACGCATTGAATTTTTTTTTAAGAATTTTTAAATTTTTGAAGGCTGCACAAAAATATCATTTTCTCAAAAAGTATCCGTCGCATCGCAAAACGGATTGCAGATTTGGAATCCTCATGGAATTTTCTTCCGGTTAACATTACCTTTTGTCGATTGGAGCATCTTGGCGAGATAAAAGAAAAATTACGATCCACGCATTGAAATTTTTTTTAAAGAAATTTTAATTTTTTGAAGGCTGCACAAAAATATCATTTTCTCAAAAAGTATCTGTCACATCGCAAAACCGATTGCAGATTTGGAATCCTCATGGAATTTTCTTTCGGATAACATTACCTTTTGTCGATTGGAGCGATTGGAGCATCTTGGCGCGATATAAGAAAATTTACGATCCACGCATTGAATTTTTTTTAAAGAAATTTTGAGTTTTTGAAGGCTGCACAAAAATATCATTTTCTCAAAAAGTATCCGTCGCATCGCAAAATGGATTGATTTGGAATCCTCATGAAATTTTCTTTCGGATAACATTACCTTTTGTCGATTGGAGCATCTTGGCGAGATAAAAGAAAAATTACGATCCACGCATTGATTTTTTTTTTTTATGAAATTTTAATTTTTTGAAGGCTGCACAAAAATATCATTTTCTCAAAAAGTATCCGTCGCATCGCAAAACTGATTGCAGATTTAGAATCCCCATGGAATTTTCTTTTGGATGGCATTACCTTTTGTCGATTGGAACATCTTGGCACAATATGAGAGAAATTACGATCCACGCATTGAATTTTTTTTTATGAAATTTTAATTTTTTGACGGCTGCACAAAAATACCATTTTCTCAAAAAGTATCCGTCGCATCGCAAAACCGATTGCAGAATTAGAATCCCAATGGAATTTTCTTTCGGATAACATTACCTTTTGTCGAGTGGAGCGATTGGAGCATCTTGGCGCGATATAAGAAAATTTACGATCCACGCATTGAATTTTTTTTAAAGAAATTTTGAGTTTTTGAAGGCTGCACAAAAATATCATTTTCTCAAAAAGTATCTATCGCATCGCAAAATGGATTGATTTGGAATCCTCATGAAATTTTCTTTCGGATAACATTAGCTTTTGTCGATTGGAGCATCTTGGCGAGATAAAAGAAAAATTGAAATTTTTTTTAAAGAAATTTTAATTTTTTGAAGGCTGCACAAAAATATCATTTTCTCAAATTTCTTATCCGTCGTATTCCAAAACTGATTGCAGATTTGGAATCCCCATGCAATTTTCTTTTGGAAAATATTACCTTTTGTCGAGTGGAGCGATTAGAGCATCTTGGCGCGATATAAGAAAATTTACGATCCACGCATTGAAATTTTTTTTAAAGAAATTTTAATTTTTTGAAGGCTGCACATTGCATTGCATTGCAGATTTAGAATCCCCATGGAATTTTCTTTTGGATGGCATTACCTTTTGTCGATTGGAACATCTTGGCACAATATGAGAGAAATTACGATCCACGCATTGAATTTTTTTTTATGAAATTTTAATTTTTTGACGGCTGCACAAAAATACCATTTTCTCAAAAAGTATCCGTCGCATCGCAAAACCGATTGCAGAATTAGAATCCCAATGGAATTTTCTTTCGGATAACATTACCTTTTGTCGAGTGGAGCGATTGGAGCATCTTGGCGCGATATAAGAAAATTTACGATCCACGCATTGAATTTTTTTTAAAGAAATTTTGAGTTTTTGAAGGCTGCACAAAAATATCATTTTCTCAAAAAGTATCTATCGCATCGCAAAATGGATTGATTTGGAATCCTCATGAAATTTTCTTTCGGATAACATTAGCTTTTGTCGATTGGAGCATCTTGGCGAGATAAAAGAAAAATTGAAATTTTTTTTAAAGAAATTTTAATTTTTTGAAGGCTGCACAAAAATATCATTTTCTCAAAAAGTATCCGTCGTATCGCAAAACTGATTGCAGATTTGGAATCCCCATGCAATTTTCTTTTGGAAAATATTACCTTTTGTCGAGTGGAGCGATTAGAGCATCTTGGCGCGATATAAGAAAATTTACGATCCACGCATTGAATTTTTTTTAAAGAAATTTTGAGTTTTTGAAGGCTGCACAAAAATATAATTTTCTCAAAAAGTATCCGTCGCATCGCAAAACTGATTGCAGATTTAGAATCCCCATGGAATTTTCTTTCGGATAACATTACCTTTTGTCGATTGGAACATCTTGGCGCGATATAAGAGAAATTACGATCCACGCATTGAATTTTTTTTTAAGAATTTTTAAATTTTTGAAGGCTGCACAAAAATATCATTTTCTCAAAAAGTATCCGTCGCATCGCAAAACGGATTGCAGATTTGGAATCCTCATGGAATTTTCTTCCGGTTAACATTACCTTTTGTCGATTGGAACATCTTGGCGCGATATAAGAGAAATTACGATCCACGCATTGAATTTTTTTTTAAGAATTTTTAAATTTTTGAAGGCTGCACAAAAATATCATTTTCTCAAATTTCTTATCCGTCGTATCGCAAAACTGATTGCAGATTTGGAATCCTCATGGAATTTTCTTCCGGTTAACATTACCTTTTGTCGATTGGAGCATCTTGGCGAGATAAAAGAAAAATTACGATCCACGCATTGAAATTTTTTTTAAAGAAATTTTAATTTTTTGAAGGCTGCACAAAAATATCATTTTCTCAAAAAGTATCTGTCACATCGCAAAACCGATTGCAGATTTGCAATCCTCATGGAATTTTCTTCCGGTTAACATTACCTTTTGTCGATTGGAACATCTTGGCGCGATATAAGAGAAATTACGATCCACGCATTGAATTTTTTTTTAAGAATTTTTAAATTTTTGAAGGCTGCACAAAAATATCATTTTCTCAAAAAGTATCCGTCGCATCGCAAAACGGATTGCAGATTTGGAATCCTCATGGAATTTTCTTCCGGTTAACATTACCTTTTGTCGATTGGAGCATCTTGGCGAGATAAAAGAAAAATTACGATCCACGCATTGATTTTTTTTTTTTATGAAATTTTAATTTTTTGAAGGCTGCACAAAAATATCATTTTCTCAAAAAGTATCCGTCGCATCGCAAAACTGATTGCAGATTTAGAATCCCCATGGAATTTTCTTTTGGATGGCATTACCTTTTGTCGATTGGAACATCTTGGCACAATATGAGAGAAATTACGATCCACGCATTGAATTTTTTTTTATGAAATTTTAATTTTTTGACGGCTGCACAAAAATACCATTTTCTCAAAAAGTATCCGTCGCATCGCAAAACCGATTGCAGAATTAGAATCCCAATGGAATTTTCTTTCGGATAACATTACCTTTTGTCGAGTGGAGCGATTGGAGCATCTTGGCGCGATATAAGAAAATTTACGATCCACGCATTGAATTTTTTTTAAAGAAATTTTGAGTTTTTGAAGGCTGCACAAAAATATCATTTTCTCAAAAAGTATCTATCGCATCGCAAAATGGATTGATTTGGAATCCTCATGAAATTTTCTTTCGGATAACATTAGCTTTTGTCGATTGGAGCATCTTGGCGAGATAAAAGAAAAATTGAAATTTTTTTTAAAGAAATTTTAATTTTTTGAAGGCTGCACAAAAATATCATTTTCTCAAATTTCTTATCCGTCGTATCGCAAAACTGATTGCAGATTTGGAATCCCCATGCAATTTTCTTTTGGAAAATATTACCTTTTGTCGAGTGGAGCGATTAGAGCATCTTGGCGCGATATAAGAAAATTTACGATCCACGCATTGAAATTTTTTTTAAAGAAATTTTAATTTTTTGAAGGCTGCACATTGCATTGCATTGCAGATTTAGAATCCCCATGGAATTTTCTTTTGGATGGCATTACCTTTTGTCGATTGGAACATCTTGGCACAATATGAGAGAAATTACGATCCACGCATTGAATTTTTTTTTATGAAATTTTAATTTTTTGACGGCTGCACAAAAATACCATTTTCTCAAAAAGTATCCGTCGCATCGCAAAACCGATTGCAGAATTAGAATCCCAATGGAATTTTCTTTCGGATAACATTACCTTTTGTCGAGTGGAGCGATTGGAGCATCTTGGCGCGATATAAGAAAATTTACGATCCACGCATTGAATTTTTTTTAAAGAAATTTTGAGTTTTTGAAGGCTGCACAAAAATATCATTTTCTCAAAAAGTATCTATCGCATCGCAAAATGGATTGATTTGGAATCCTCATGAAATTTTCTTTCGGATAACATTAGCTTTTGTCGATTGGAGCATCTTGGCGAGATAAAAGAAAAATTGAAATTTTTTTTAAAGAAATTTTAATTTTTTGAAGGCTGCACAAAAATATCATTTTCTCAAAAAGTATCCGTCGTATCGCAAAACTGATTGCAGATTTGGAATCCCCATGCAATTTTCTTTTGGAAAATATTACCTTTTGTCGAGTGGAGCGATTAGAGCATCTTGGCGCGATATAAGAAAATTTACGATCCACGCATTGAATTTTTTTTAAAGAAATTTTGAGTTTTTGAAGGCTGCACAAAAATATAATTTTCTCAAAAAGTATCCGTCGCATCGCAAAACTGATTGCAGATTTAGAATCCCCATGGAATTTTCTTTCGGATAACATTACCTTTTGTCGATTGGAACATCTTGGCGCGATATAAGAGAAATTACGATCCACGCATTGAATTTTTTTTTAAGAATTTTTAAATTTTTGAAGGCTGCACAAAAATATCATTTTCTCAAAAAGTATCCGTCGCATCGCAAAACGGATTGCAGATTTGGAATCCTCATGGAATTTTCTTCCGGTTAACATTACCTTTTGTCGATTGGAGCATCTTGGCGAGATAAAAGAAAAATTACGATCCACGCATTGAAATTTTTTTTAAAGAAATTTTAATTTTTTGAAGGCTGCACAAAAATATCATTTTCTCAAAAAGTATCTGTCACATCGCAAAACCGATTGCAGATTTGGAATCCTCATGGAAATTTCTTTCGGATAACATTACCTTTTGTCGATTGGAACATCTTGGCGCGATATAAGAGAAATTACGATCCACGCATTGAAATTTTTTTAAAGAAATTTTAAGTTTTTGAAGGCTGCACAAAAATACCATTTTCTCAAAAAGTATCCGTCGCATAGCAAAACCGATTGCAGAATTAGAATCCCAATGGAATTTTCTTTCGGATAACATTACCTTTTGTCGAGTGGAGCGATTGGAGCATCTTGGCGAGATAAAAGAAAAATTACGATCCACGCATTGAAATTTTTTTTAAAGAAATTTTAATTTTTTGAAGGCTGCACAAAAATATCATTTTCTCAAAAAGTATCCGTGGTATCGCAAAACTGATTGCAGATTTAGTATCCCCATGGAATTTTCTTTTGAATGGCATTGCCCTTTGTCGATTGGAGCATCTTGGCGAGATAAAAGAAAAATTACGATCCACGCGTTGAAATTTTTTTTAAAGAAATTTAAAGTTTTTGAAGGCTGCACAAAAATATCATTTTCTCAAAAAGTATCCGTCGCATCGCATAATTCTGATTGCAGATTTAGAATCCCCATAGAATTTTCTTTTGGATGGCATTACCTTTTGTCGATTGGAGCGATTGGAGCATCTTGGCGCGATATAAGAAAATTTACGATCCACGCATTGAATTTTTTTTAAAGAAATTTTGAGTTTTTGAAGGCTGCACAAAAATATCATTTTCTCAAAAAGTATCCGTCGCATCGCAAAATGGATTGATTTGGAATCCTCATGAAATTTTCTTTCGGATAACATTACCTTTTGTCGATTGGAGCATCTTGGCGAGATAAAAGAAAAATTACGATCCACGCATTGATTTTTTTTTTTTATGAAATTTTAATTTTTTGAAGGCTGCACAAAAATATCATTTTCTCAAAAAGTATCCGTCGCATCGCAAAACTGATTGCAGATTTAGAATCCCCATGGAATTTTCTTTTGGATGGCATTACCTTTTGTCGATTGGAACATCTTGGCACAATATGAGAGAAATTACGATCCACGCATTGAATTTTTTTTTATGAAATTTTAATTTTTTGACGGCTGCACAAAAATACCATTTTCTCAAAAAGTATCCGTCGCATCGCAAAACCGATTGCAGAATTAGAATCCCAATGGAATTTTCTTTCGGATAACATTAGCTTTTGTCGAGTGGAGCGATTGGAGCATCTTGGCGCGATATAAGAAAATTTACGATCCACGCATTGAATTTTTTTTAAAGAAATTTTGAGTTTTTGAAGGCTGCACAAAAATATCATTTTCTCAAAAAGTATCTATCGCATCGCAAAATGGATTAATTTGGAATCCTCATGAAATTTTCTTTCGGATAACATTAGCTTTTGTCGATTGGAGCATCTTGGCGAGATAAAAGAAAAATTGAAATTTTTTTTAAAGAAATTTTAATTTTTTGAAGGCTGCACAAAAATATCATTTTCTCAAAAAGTATCCGTCGTATCGCAAAACTGATTGCAGATTTGGAATCCCCATGCAATTTTCTTTTGGAAAATATTACCTTTTGTCGAGTGGAGCGATTAGAGCATCTTGGCGCGATATAAGAAAATTTACGATCCACGCATTGAATTTTTTTTAAAGAAATTTTGAGTTTTTGAAGGCTGCACAAAAATATAATTTTCTCAAAAAGTATCCGTCGCATCGCAAAACTGATTGCAGATTTAGAATCCCCATGGAATTTTCTTTCGGATAACATTACCTTTTGTCGATTGGAACATCTTGGCGCGATATAAGAGAAATTACGATCCACGCATTGAATTTTTTTTTAAGAATTTTTAAATTTTTGAAGGCTGCACAAAAATATCATTTTCTCAAAAAGTATCCGTCGCATCGCAAAACGGATTGCAGATTTGGAATCCTCATGGAATTTTCTTCCGGTTAACATTACCTTTTGTCGATTGGAGCATCTTGGCGAGATAAAAGAAAAATTACGATCCACGCATTGAAATTTTTTTTAAAGAAATTTTAATTTTTTGAAGGCTGCACAAAAATATCATTTTCTCAAAAAGTATCCGTCGCATCGCAAAACCGATTGCAGATTTGGAATCCTCATGGAAATTTCTTTCGGATAACATTACCTTTTGTCGATTGGAACATCTTGGCGCGATATAAGAGAAATTACGATCCACGCATTGAATTTTTTTTTTAAGAATTTTTAAATTTTTGAAGGCTGCACAAAAATATCATTTTCTCAAAAAGTATCCGTCGCATCGCAAAACGGATTGCAGATTTGGAATCCTCATGGAATTTTCTTCCGGTTAACATTACCTTTTGTCGATTGGAGCATCTTGGCGAGATAAAAGAAAAATTACGATCCACGCATTGAAATTTTTTTTAAAGAAATTTTAATTTTTTGAAGGCTGCACAAAAATATCATTTTCTCAAAAAGTATCTGTCACATCGCAAAACCGATTGCAGATTTGGAATCCTTTTTCTTTCGGAAAACATTACCTTTTGTCGATTGGAACATCTTTGCGAGATAAAAGAAAAATTACGATCCACGCATTGAAATTTTTTTAAAGAAATTTTAAGTTTTTGAAGGCTGCACAAAAATACCATTTTCTCAAAAAGTATCCGTCGCATAGCAAAACCGATTGCAGAATTAGAATCCCAATGGAATTTTCTTTCGGATAACATTACCTTTTGTCGAGTGGAGCGATTGGAGCATCTTGGCGAGATAAAAGAAAAATTACGATCCACGCATTGAAATTTTTTTTAAAGAAATTTTAATTTTTTGAAGGCTGCACAAAAATATCATTTTCTCAAAAAGTATCCGTGGTATCGCAAAACTGATTGCAGATTTAGTATCCCCATGGAATTTTCTTTTGAATGGCATTGCCCTTTGTCGATTGGAGCATCTTGGCGAGATAAAAGAAAAATTACGACCCACGCGTTGAAATTTTTTTTAAAGAAATTTAAAGTTTTTGAAGGCTGCACAAAAATATCATTTTCTCAAAAAGTATCCGTCGCATCGCATAATTCTGATTGCAGATTTAGAATCCCCATAGAATTTTCTTTTGGATGGCATTACCTTTTGTCGATTGGAGCGATTGGAGCATCTTGGCGCGATATAAGAAAATTTACGATCCACGCATTGAATTTTTTTTAAAGAAATTTTGAGTTTTTGAAGGCTGCACAAAAATATCATTTTCTCAAAAAGTATCCGTCGCATCGCAAAATGGATTGATTTGGAATCCTCATGAAATTTTCTTTCGGATAACATTACCTTTTGTCGATTGGAGCATCTTGGCGAGATAAAAGAAAAATTACGATCCACGCATTGATTTTTTTTTTTATGAAATTTTAATTTTTTGAAGGCTGCACAAAAATATCATTTTCTCAAAAAGTATCCGTCGCATCGCAAAACTGATTGCAGATTTAGAATCCCCATGGAATTTTCTATTGGATGGCATTGCATTTTGTCGATTGGCGCATCTTGGCGCGATATAAGAAAAATTACGATCCACGAATTGAATTTTTTTTTTTTTAATTTTAAGTTTTTGAAGGCTGCACAAAAATATCATTTTTTCAAAAAGTATCCGTCGCATCGCAAAACGGATTGCAGATTTGGAATCCTCATGGAATTTTCTTTCGGATAAGATTAGATTTTGTCGATAGGAGCATCTTGGCGAGATAAAAGAAAAATTACGATCCACGCACTGAAATTTTTTTTTGAGAAATTTTGAGTTTTTGAAGGCTGCACAAAAATATCATTTTCTCAAAAAGAATCCGTCGTATCGCAAAACTGATTGCAGATTTAGAATCCCCATGGAATTTTATTTTGGATGGCATTGCCTTTTGTCGATTGGAGCATCTTGGCGAGATAAAAGAAAAATTACGATCCACGCGTTGAAATTTTTTTTAAAGAAATTTAAAGTTTTTGAAGGCTGCACAAAAATATCATTTTCTCAAAAAGTATCAGTCGGATCGCATAATTCTGATTGCAGATTTAGAATCCCCATAGAATTTTCTTTTGGATGGCATTACTTTTTGTCGATTGGAGCATTGATTTTTTTACAGAATTTTTAGTTTTTGAAGGCTGCACAACAAAATCATTTTCTCAAAAAGTATCCGTCGCATCGCAAAACTGATTGCAGATTTAGAATCCCCATGGAATTTTCTTTTGGATAACATTACCTTTTGTCGATTGGAGCATCTTGGCGAGATAAAAGAAAAATTACGATCCACGCATTGAAATTTCTTTTAAAGAAATTTTAAGTTTTTGAAGGCTGCACAAAAATATCATTTCCTCAAAAAGTATCCGTCGCATCCCAAAACTGATTGCAGATTTAGAATCCCCATGGAAGTTTCTTTTGTATGGCATTGCCTTTTGTCGATTGGAGCATCTTGGCGCGATATAAGAAAAATTACGATCCACGAATAGAATTTTTTTTTTTTAAATTTTAAGTTTTTGAAGGCTGCACAAAAATATCATTTTCTCAAAAAGTATCCGTCGCATTGCAAAACAGATTGCAGATTTAGAATCCCCATGGAATTTTCTATTGGATGGCATTGCATTTTGTCGATTGGCGCATCTTGGCGCGATATAAGAAAAATTACGATCCACGAATTGAATTTTTTTTTTTTTAATTTTAAGTTTTTGAAGGCTGCACAAAAATATCATTTTTTCAAAAAGTATCCGTCGCATCGCAAAACGGATTGCAGATTTGGAATCCTCATGGAATTTTCTTTCGGATAAGATTAGATTTTGTCGATAGGAGCATCTTGGCGAGATAAAAGAAAAATTACGATCCACGCACTGAAATTTTTTTTTGAGAAATTTTGAGTTTTTGAAGGCTGCACAAAAATATCATTTTCTCAAAAAGAATCCGTCGTATCGCAAAACTGATTGCAGATTTAGAATCCCCATGGAATTTTATTTTGGATGGCATTGCCTTTTGTCGATTGGAGCATCTTGGCGAGATAAAAGAAAAATTACGATCCACGCGTTGAAATTTTTTTTAAAGAAATTTAAAGTTTTTGAAGGCTGCACAAAAATATCATTTTCTCAAAAAGTATCAGTCGGATCGCATAATTCTGATTGCAGATTTAGAATCCCCATAGAATTTTCTTTTGGATGGCATTACTTTTTGTCGATTGGAGCATTGATTTTTTTACAGAATTTTTAGTTTTTGAAGGCTGCACAACAAAATCATTTTCTCAAAAAGTATCCGTCGCATCGCAAAACTGATTGCAGATTTAGAATCCCCATGGAATTTTCTTTTGGATAACATTACCTTTTGTCGATTGGAGCATCTTGGCGAGATAAAAGAAAAATTACGATCCACGCATTGAAATTTCTTTTAAAGAAATTTTAAGTTTTTGAAGGCTGCACAAAAATATCATTTCCTCAAAAAGTATCCGTCGCATCCCAAAACTGATTGCAGATTTAGAATCCCCATGGAAGTTTCTTTTGTATGGCATTGCCTTTTGTCGATTGGAGCATCTTGGCGCGATATAAGAAAAATTACGATCCACGAATAGAATTTTTTTTTTTTAAATTTTAAGTTTTTGAAGGCTGCACAAAAATATCATTTTCTCAAAAAGTATCCGTCGCATTGCAAAACAGATTGCAGATTTGGAATCCTCATGGAATTTTCTTTCGGAAAACATTACCTTTTGTCGAGTGGAGCGATTGGAGCATCTTGGCGAGATAAAAGAAAAATTACGATCCACGCATTGAAATTTTTTTTAAAGAAATTTTAATTTTTTGAAGGCTGCACAAAAATATCATTTTCTCAAAAAGTATCCGTGGTATCGCAAAACTGATTGCAGATTTAGTATCCCCATGGAATTTTCTTTTGAATGGCATTGCCCTTTGTCGATTGGAGCATCTTGGCGAGATAAAAGAAAAATTACGATCC
This sequence comes from Chalcosyrphus nemorum, assembly GCA_949716465.1. Lineage (NCBI taxonomy): Eukaryota > Metazoa > Arthropoda > Insecta > Diptera > Syrphidae > Chalcosyrphus > Chalcosyrphus nemorum. The sequence continues at coordinate 44,482 of CATIXX010000079.1, forward strand.
ACGCGTTGAAATTTTTTTTAAAGAAATTTAAAGTTTTTGAAGGCTGCACAAAAATATCATTTTCTCAAAAAGTATCCGTCGCATCGCATAATTCTGATTGCAGATTTAGAATCCCCATAGAATTTTCTTTTGGATGGCATTACCTTTTGTCGATTGGAGCGATTGGAGCATCTTGGCGCGATATAAGAAAATTTACGATCCACGCATTGAATTTTTTTTAAAGAAATTTTGAGTTTTTGAAGGCTGCACAAAAATATCATTTTCTCAAAAAGTATCCGTCGCATCGCAAAATGGATTGATTTGGAATCCTCATGAAATTTTTTTTCGGATAACATTACCTTTTGTCGATTGGAGCATCTTGGCCCGATATAAGAAAAATTACGATCCACGAATAGAATTTTTTTTTTTTAAATTTTAAGTTTTTAAAGGCTGCACAAAAATATCATTTTCTCAAAAAGTATCCGTCGCATCGCAAAACTGATTGCAGATTTAGAATCCCCATGGAATTTTCTTTTGGATGGCATTACCTTTTGTCGATTGGAACATCTTGGCACAATATGAGAGAAATTACGATCCACGCATTGAATTTTTTTTTATGAAATTTTAATTTTTTGACGGCTGCACAAAAATACCATTTTCTCAAAAAGTATCCGTCGCATCGCAAAACCGATTGCAGAATTAGAATCCCAATGGAATTTTCTTTCGGATAACATTACCTTTTGTCGAGTGGAGCGATTGGAGCATCTTGGCGCGATATAAGAAAATTTACGATCCACGCATTGAATTTTTTTTAAAGAAATTTTGAGTTTTTGAAGGCTGCACAAAAATATCATTTTCTCAAAAAGTATCTATCGCATCGCAAAATGGATTAATTTGGAATCCTCATGAAATTTTCTTTCGGATAACATTAGCTTTTGTCGATTGGAGCATCTTGGCGAGATAAAAGAAAAATTGAAATTTTTTTTAAAGAAATTTTAATTTTTTGAAGGCTGCACAAAAATATCATTTTCTCAAAAAGTATCCGTCGTATCGCAAAACTGATTGCAGATTTGGAATCCCCATGCAATTTTCTTTTGGAAAATATTACCTTTTGTCGAGTGGAGCGATTAGAGCATCTTGGCGCGATATAAGAAAATTTACGATCCACGCATTGAATTTTTTTTAAAGAAATTTTGAGTTTTTGAAGGCTGCACAAAAATATCATTTTCTCAAAAAGTATCCGTCGCATCGCAAAACTGATTGCAGATTTAGAATCCCCATGGAATTTTCTTTCGGATAACATTACCTTTTGTCGATTGGAACATCTTGGCGCGATATAAGAGAAATTACGATCCACGCATTGAATTTTTTTTTAAGAATTTTTAAATTTTTGAAGGCTGCACAAAAATATCATTTTCTCAAAAAGTATCCGTCGCATCGCAAAACGGATTGCAGATTTGGAATCCTCATGGAATTTTCTTCCGGTTAACATTACCTTTTGTCGATTGGAGCATCTTGGCGAGATAAAAGAAAAATTACGATCCACGCATTGAAATTTTTTTTAAAGAAATTTTAATTTTTTGAAGGCTGCACAAAAATATCATTTTCTCAAAAAGTATCCGTCGCATCGCAAAACCGATTGCAGATTTGGAATCCTCATGGAAATTTCTTTCGGATAACATTACCTTTTGTCGATTGGAACATCTTGGCGCGATATAAGAGAAATTACGATCCACGCATTGAATTTTTTTTTAAGAATTTTTAAATTTTTGAAGGCTGCACAAAAATATCATTTTCTCAAAAAGTATCCGTCGCATCGCAAAACGGATTGCAGATTTGGAATCCTCATGGAATTTTCTTCCGATTAACATTACCTTTTGTCGATTGGAGCATCTTGGCGAGATAAAAGAAAAATTACGATCCACGCATTGAAATTTTTTTTAAAGAAATTTTAATTTTTTGAAGGCTGCACAAAAATATCATTTTCTCAAAAAGTATCTGTCACATCGCAAAACCGATTGCAGATTTGGAATCCTTTTTCTTTCGGAAAACATTACCTTTTGTCGATTGGAACATCTTTGCGAGATAAAAGAAAAATTACGATCCACGCATTGAAATTTTTTTAAAGAAATTTTAAGTTTTTGAAGGCTGCACAAAAATACCATTTTCTCAAAAAGTATCCGTCGCATAGCAAAACCGATTGCAGAATTAGAATCCCAATGGAATTTTCTTTCGGATAACATTACCTTTTGTCGAGTGGAGCGATTGGAGCATCTTGGCGAGATAAAAGAAAAATTACGATCCACGCATTGAAATTTTTTTTAAAGAAATTTTAATTTTTTGAAGGCTGCACAAAAATATCATTTTCTCAAAAAGTATCCGTGGTATCGCAAAACTGATTGCAGATTTAGTATCCCCATGGAATTTTCTTTTGAATGGCATTGCCCTTTGTCGATTGGAGCATCTTGGCGAGATAAAAGAAAAATTACGATCCACGCGTTGAAATTTTTTTTAAAGAAATTTAAAGTTTTTGAAGGCTGCACAAAAATATCATTTTCTCAAAAAGTATCCGTCGCATCGCATAATTCTGATTGCAGACTTAGAATCCCCATAGAATTTTCTTTTGGATGGCATTACCTTTTGTCGATTGGAGCGATTGGAGCATCTTGGCGCGATATAAGAAAATTTACGATCCACGCATTGAATTTTTTTTAAAGAAATTTTGAGTTTTTGAAGGCTGCACAAAAATATCATTTTCTCAAAAAGTATCCGTCGCATCGCAAAATGGATTGATTTGGAATCCTCATGAAATTTTCTTTTGGATAACATTACCTTTTGTCGATTGGAGCATCTTGGCGAGATAAAAGAAAAATTACGATCCACGCATTGATTTTTTTTTTTTATGAAATTTTAATTTTTTGAAGGCTGCACAAAAATATCATTTTCTCAAAAAGTATCCGTCGCATCGCAAAACTGATTGCAGATTTAGAATCCCCATGGAATTTTCTATTGGATGGCATTGCATTTTGTCGATTGGCGCATCTTGGCGCGATATAAGAAAAATTACGATCCACGAATTGAATTTTTTTTTTTTTAATTTTAAGTTTTTGAAGGCTGCACAAAAATATCATTTTTTCAAAAAGTATCCGTCGCATCGCAAAACGGATTGCAGATTTGGAATCCTCATGGAATTTTCTTTCGGATAAGATTAGATTTTGTCGATAGGAGCATCTTGGCGAGATAAAAGAAAAATTACGATCCACGCACTGAAATTTTTTTTTGAGAAATTTTGAGTTTTTGAAGGCTGCACAAAAATATCATTTTCTCAAAAAGAATCCGTCGTATCGCAAAACTGATTGCAGATTTAGAATCCCCATGGAATTTTATTTTGGATGGCATTGCCTTTTGTCGATTGGAGCATCTTGGCGAGATAAAAGAAAAATTACGATCCACGCGTTGAAATTTTTTTTAAAGAAATTTAAAGTTTTTGAAGGCTGCACAAAAATATCATTTTCTCAAAAAGTATCAGTCGGATCGCATAATTCTGATTGCAGATTTAGAATCCCCATAGAATTTTCTTTTGGATGGCATTACTTTTTGTCGATTGGAGCATTGATTTTTTTACAGAATTTTTAGTTTTTGAAGGCTGCACAACAAAATCATTTTCTCAAAAAGTATCCGTCGCATCGCAAAACTGATCGCAGATTTAGAATCCCCATGGAATTTTCTTTTGGATAACATTACCTTTTGTCGATTGGAGCATCTTGGCGAGATAAAAGAAAAATTACGATCCACGCATTGAAATTTCTTTTAAAGAAATTTTAAGTTTTTGAAGGCTGCACAAAAATATCATTTCCTCAAAAAGTATCCGTCGCATCCCAAAACTGATTGCAGATTTAGAATCCCCATGGAAGTTTCTTTTGTATGGCATTGCCTTTTGTCGATTGGAGCATCTTGGCGCGATATAAGAAAAATTACGATCCACGAATAGAATTTTTTTTTTTTAAATTTTAAGTTTTTGAAGGCTGCACAAAAATATCATTTTCTCAAAAAGTATCCGTCGCATTGCAAAACGGATTGCAGATTTGGAATCCTCATGGAATTTTCTTTCGGAAAACATTACCTTTTGTCGATTGGAACATCTTGGCGCGATATGAGAGAAATTACGATCCACGCATTGAATTTTTTTTTATGAAATTTTAATTTTTTGACGGCTGCACAAAAATACCATTTTCTCAAAAAGTATCCGTCGCATCGCAAAACCGATTGCAGAATTGGAATCCTCATAAAATTTTCTTTCGGATAACATAACCTTTTGTCGATTGGAACATCTTGGCGCGATATAAGAAAAATTACGATCCACGCATTGAAATTATTTTTAAGGAAATTTTAATTTTTTGAAGGCTGCACAAAAATATCATTTTCTCAAAAAGTGTTTGTCGCATCGCAAAACCGATTGCAGATTTGGAATCCTCATGGAATTTTCTTTCGGAAAACATTACCTTTTGTCGATTGGAGCATCTTGGCGAGATAAAAGAAAAATTACGATCCACGCATTGAAATTTTTTTTAAAGAAATTTTAATTTTTTGACGGCTGCACAAAAATACCATTTTCTCAAAAAGTATACGTCGCATCGCAAAACCGATTGCAGAATTAGAATCCCAATGGAATTTTCTTTCGGAAAACATTACCTTTTGTCGAGTGGAGCGATTGGAACATCTTGGCGAGATAAAAGAAAAATTACGATCCACGCATTGATTTTTTTTTATGAAATTTTAATTTTTTGAAGGCTGCACAAAAATATCATTTTCTCAAAAAGTATCCGTCGCATCGCAAAACTGATTGCAGATTTGGAATCCCCATGCAATTTTCTTTTGGAAAATATTACCTTTTGTCGAGTGGAGCGATTAGAGCATCTTGGCGCGATATAAGAAAATTTACGATCCACGCATTGAATTTTTTTTTAAGAAATTTTGAGTTTTTGAAGGCTGCACAAAAATATAATTTTCTCAAAAAGTATCCGTCGCATCGCAAAATGGATTGATTTGGAATCCTCATGAAATTTTCTTTCGGATAACATTACCTTTTGTCGATTGGAGCATCTCGGCGAGATGAAAGAAAAATTACGATCCACGCACTGAAATTTTTTTTTGAGAAATTTTGAGTTTTTGAAGGCTGCACAAAAATATCATTTTCTCAAAAAGTATCCGTCGCATCGCAAAATGGATTGATTTGGAATCCTCATGGAATTTTCTTTCGGAAAACATTACCTTTTGTCGATTGGAGCATCTTGGCGAGATAAAAGAAAAATTTCGATCCACGCGTTGAAATTTTTTTTAAAGAAATTTAAAGTTTTTGAAGGCTGCACAAAAATATCATTTTCTCAAAAAGTATCCGTCGCATCGCATAATTCTGATTGCAGATTTAGAATCCCCATAGAATTTTCTTTTGGATGGCATTACCTTTTGTCGATTGGAGCGATTGGAGCATCTTGGCGCGATATAAGAAAATTTACGATCCACGCATTGAATTTTTTTTAAAGAAATTTTGAGTTTTTGAAGGCTGCACAAAAATATAATTTTCTCAAAAAGTATCCGTCGCATCGCAAAACTGATTGCAGATTTAGAATCCCCATGGAATTTTCTTTTGGATGGCATTACCTTTTGTCGATTGGAGCATCTTGGCGCGATATAAGAAAAATTACGATCCACGAATAGAATTTTTTTTTTTAAATTTTAAGTTTTTGAAGGCTGCACAAAAATATCATTTTCTCAAAAAGTATCCGTCGCATTGCAAAACGGATTGCAGATTTGGAATCCCCATGGAAATTTCTTTCGGATAACATTACCTTTTGTCGATTGGAACATCTTGGCGCGATATAAGAGAAATTACGATCCACGCATTGAATTTTTTTTTAAGAATTTTTAAATTTTTGAAGGCTGCACAAAAATATCATTTTCTCAAAAAGTATCCGTCGCATCGCAAAACGGATTGCAGATTTGGAATCCTCATGGAATTTTCTTTCGGTTAACATTAGCTTTTGTCGATTGGAGCATCTTGGCGAGATAAAAGAAAAATTACGATCCACGCATTGAATTTTTTTTTAAGAATTTTTAAATTTTTGAAGGCTGCACAAAAATATCATTTTCTCAAAAAGTATCCGTCGCATCGCAAAATGGATTGATTTGGAATCCTCATGAAATTTTCTTTCGGATAACATTACCTTTTGTCGATTGGAGCATCTTTGCGAGATAAAAGAAAAATTACGATCCACGCATTGAAATTTTTTTAAAGAAATTTTAAGTTTTTGAAGGCTGCACAAAAATATCATTTTCTCAAAAAGTATCCGTCGCATCGCAAAATGGATTGATTTGGAGTCCTCATGAAATTTTCTTTCGGATAACATTACCTTTTGTCGATTGGAGCATCTTTGCGAGATAAAAGAAAAATTACGATCCACGCATTGAAATTTTTTTAAAGAAATTTTAAGTTTTTGAAGGCTGCACAAAAATATCATTTTTTCAAAAAGTATCCGTCGCATCGCAAAATGGATTGATTTGGAATCCTCATGAAATTTTCTTTCGGATAACATTACCTTTTGTCGATTGGAGCATCTTGGCGAGATAAAAGAAAAATTACGATCCACGCACTGAAATTTTTTTTTTGAGAAATTTTGAGTTTTTGAAGGCTGCACAAAAATATCATTTTCTCAAAAAGTATCCGTCGCATCGTAAAACGGATTACAGATTTGGAATCCTCATGGAATTTTCTTTTGGATAACATTAGCTTTTATCGATTGGAGCATCTTTGCGAGATAAAAGAAAAATTACGATCTACGCACTGAAATTTTTTTTTGAGAAATTTTGAGTTTTTGAAGGTTGCACAAAAATATCATTTTCTCAAAAAGTATCCATCGCATCGCAAAAACTGATTGCAGATTTTGAATCCCCATGGAATTTTCTTTCGGATAACATTACCTTTTGTCGATTAGATCATCTTGGCGCGATATAAGAAAAATTACGATCCACGCATTGAAATTTTTTTAAAGAAATTTTAAGTTTTTGAAGGCTGCACAAAAATATCATTTTCTCAAAAACTATCCGTCGCATCGCAAAACTGATTGCAGATTTAGAATCCCCATGGAATTTTCCTCCGGATAACATTAGCTTTTGTCGATTGGAGCATCTTGGCGAGATAAAAGAAAAATTACGATCCACGCACTGAAATTTTTTTTTTGAGAAATTTTGAGTTTTTGAAGGCTGCACAAAAATATCATTTTCTCAAAAAGTATCCGTCGCATCGTAAAACGGATTGCAGATTTAGAATCCCCATGGAATTTTCCTTCGGATAACATTACCTTTTGTCGACTGGATCATCTTTGCGAGATAAAAGAAAAATTACGATCCACGCATTGAAATTTTTTTTAAAGAAATTTTACGTTTTTGAAGGCTGCACAAAAATATCATTTTCTAAAAAAGTATCCATCGCATCGCAAAATGGATTGATTTGGAATCCTCATGAAATTTTCTTTCGGATAACATTACCTTTTGTCGATTGGAGCATCTTGGCGAGATAACAGAAAAATCACGATCCACGCATTGAAATTTTTTTAAAGAAATTTTAAGTTTTTGAAGGCTGCACAAAAATATCATTTTCTCAAAAAGTATCCGTCGCATCGCAAAATGGATTGATTTGGAATCCTCAAGAAATTTTCTTTCGGATAACATTACTTTTTGTCGATTGGAGCATCTTGGCGAGATAACAGAAAAATTACGATCCACGCATTGAAATTTTTTTAAAGAAATTTTAAGTTTTTGAAGGCTGCACAAAAATATCATTTTCTCAAAAAGTATCCGTCGCATCGCAAAATGGATTGATTTGGAATCCTCAAGTAATTTTCTTTCGGATAACATTACTTTTTGTCGATTGGAGCATCTTTGCGAGATAAAAGAAAAATTACGATCCACGCATTGAAATTTTTTTAAGGAAATTTAAGTTTTTGAAGGCTGCACAAAAATATCATTTTCTCAAAAAGTATCCGTCGCATCGCAAAACCGATTGCAGATTTAGAATCCCCATAGAATATTCTTTTGGATGGCATTACCTCTTGTCGAGTGGAGCGATTGGAGCATCTTTGCGAGATAAAAGAAAAATTACGATCCACGCATTGAAATTTTTTTAAAGAAATTTTAAGTTTTTGAAGGCTGCACAAAAATATCATTTTCTCAAAAACTATCCGTCGCATCGCAAAACTGATTGCAGATTTAGAATCCCCATGGAATTCTCCTTCGGATAACATTAGCTTTTGTCGATTGGAGCATCTTGGCGAGATAAAAGAAAAATTACGATCCACGCACTGAAATTTTTTTTTTGAGAAATTTTGAGTTTTTGAAGGCTGCACAAAAATATCATTTTCTCAAAAAGTATCCGTCGCATCGTAAAACGGATTACAGATTTGGAATCCTCATGGAATTTTCTTTTGGATAACATTAGCTTTTATCGATTGGAGCATCTTTGCGAGATAAAAGAAAAATTACGATCTACGCACTGAAATTTTTTTTTGAGAAATTTTGAGTTTTTGAAGGTTGCACAAAAATATCATTTTCTCAAAAAGTATCCATCGCATCGCAAAAACTGATTGCAGATTTTGAATCCCCATGGAATTTTCTTTTGGATAACAGTACCTTTTGTCGATTGGAGCATCTTGGCGCGATATAAGAAAAATTACGATCCACGCATTGAAATTTTTTTAAAGAAATTTTAAGTTTTTGAAGGCTGCACAAAAATATCATTTTCTCAAAAACTATCCGTCGCATCGCAAAACTGATTGCAGATTTAGAATCCTCATGGAATTTTCTATCGGATAACAGTACCATTTGTCGATTGGAGCATCTTTGCGCGATATAAGAAAAATTACGATCCACGAATAGAATTTTTTTTTTTTTAATTTTTAGTTTTTGAAGGCTGCACAAAAATATAATTTTCTCAAAAAGTATCCGTCGCATCGCAAAACTGATTGCAGATTTAGAATCCCCATGGAATTTTCTATCGGATAACAGTACCTTTTGTCGATTGGAGCATCTTGGCGCGATATAAGAAAAATTACGATCCACGAATAGAATTTTTTTTTTTTTAATTTTTAGTTTTTGAAGGCTGCACAAAAATATAATTTTCTCAAAAAGTATCCGTCGCATCGCAAAACCGATTGCAGATTTAGAATCCCCATAGAATATTCTTTTGGATGGCATTACCTCTTGTCGAGTGGAGCGATTGGAGCATCTTTGCGAGATAAAAGAAAAATTACGATCCACGCATTGAAATTTTTTTAAAGAAATTTTAAGTTTTTGAAGGCTGCACAAAAATATCATTTTCTCAAAAACTATCCGTCGCATCGCAAAACTGATTGCAGATTTAGAATCCCCATGGAATTCTCCTTCGGATAACATTAGCTTTTGTCGATTGGAGCATCTTGGCGAGATAAAAGAAAAATTACGATCCACGCACTGAAATTTTTTTTTTGAGAAATTTTGAGTTTTTGAAGGCTGCACAAAAATATCATTTTCTCAAAAAGTATCCGTCGCATCGTAAAACGGATTACAGATTTGGAATCCTCATGGAATTTTCTTTTGGATAACATTAGCTTTTATCGATTGGAGCATCTTTGCGAGATAAAAGAAAAATTACGATCTACGCACTGAAATTTTTTTTTGAGAAATTTTGAGTTTTTGAAGGTTGCACAAAAATATCATTTTCTCAAAAAGTATCCATCGCATCGCAAAAACTGATTGCAGATTTTGAATCCCCATGGAATTTTCTTTCGGATAACATTACCTTTTGTCGATTAGATCATCTTGGCGCGATATAAGAAAAATTACGATCCACGCATTGAAATTTTTTTAAAGAAATTTTAAGTTTTTGAAGGCTGCACAAAAATATCATTTTCTCAAAAACTATCCGTCGCATCGCAAAACTGATTGCAGATTTAGAATCCCCATGGAATTTTCCTTCGGATAACATTACCTTTTGTCGACTGGATCATCTTTGCGAGATAAAAGAAAAATTACGATCCACGCATTGAAATTTTTTTTAAAGAAATTTTACGTTTTTGAAGGCTGCACAAAAATATCATTTTCTAAAAAAGTATCCGTCGCATCGCAAAATGGATTGATTTGGAATCCTCATGAAATTTTCTTTCGGATAACATTACCTTTTGTCGATTGGAGCATCTTGGCGAGATAACAGAAAAATTACGATCCACGCATTGAAATTTTTTTAAAGAAATTTTAAGTTTTTGAAGGCTGCACAAAAATATCATTTTCTCAAAAAGTATCCGTCGCATCGCAAAATGGATTGATTTGGAATCCTCAAGAAATTTTCTTTCGGATAACATTACTTTTTGTCGATTGGAGCATCTTTGCGAGATAAAAGAAAAATTACGATCCACGCATTGAAATTTTTTTAAGGAAATTTAAGTTTTTGAAGGCTGCACAAAAATATCATTTTCTCAAAAAGTATCCGTCGCATCGCAAAACCGATTGCAGATTTAGAATCCCCATAGAATATTCTTTTGGATGGCATTACCTCTTGTCGAGTGGAGCGATTGGAGCATCTTTGCGAGATAAAAGAAAAATTACGATCCACGCATTGAAATTTTTTTAAAGAAATTTTAAGTTTTTGAAGGCTGCACAAAAATATCATTTTCTCAAAAACTATCCGTCGCATCGCAAAACTGATTGCAGATTTAGAATCCCCATGGAATTCTCCTTCGGATAACATTAGCTTTTGTCGATTGGAGCATCTTGGCGAGATAAAAGAAAAATTACGATCCACGCACTGAAATTTTTTTTTTGAGAAATTTTGAGTTTTTGAAGGCTGCACAAAAATATCATTTTCTCAAAAAGTATCCGTCGCATCGTAAAACGGATTACAGATTTGGAATCCTCATGGAATTTTCTTTTGGATAACATTAGCTTTTATCGATTGGAGCATCTTTGCGAGATAAAAGAAAAATTACGATCTACGCACTGAAATTTTTTTTTGAGAAATTTTGAGTTTTTGAAGGTTGCACAAAAATATCATTTTCTCAAAAAGTATCCATCGCATCGCAAAAACTGATTGCAGATTTTGAATCCCCATGGAATTTTCTTTCGGATAACATTACCTTTTGTCGATTAGATCATCTTGGCGCGATATAAGAAAAATTACGATCCACGCATTGAAATTTTTTTAAAGAAATTTTAAGTTTTTGAAGGCTGCACAAAAATATCATTTTCTCAAAAACTATCCGTCGCATCGCAAAACTGATTGCAGATTTAGAATCCCCATGGAATTTTCTATCGGATAACAGTACCTTTTGTCGATTGGAGCATCTTGGCGCGATATAAGAAAAATTACGATCCACGAATAGAATTTTTTTTTTTTAATTTTTAGTTTTTGAAGGCTGCACAAAAATATCATTTTCTCAAAAAGTATCCGTCGCATCGCAAAACTGATTGCAGATTTAGAATCCCCATGGAATTTTCTATCGGATAACAGTACCTTTTGTCGATTGGAGCATCTTGGCGCGATATAAGAAAAATTACGATCCACGAATAGAATTTTTTTTTTTTAATTTTTAGTTTTTGAAGGCTGCACAAAAATATCATTTTCTCAAAAAGTATCCGTCGCATCGCAAAACTGATTGCAGATTTAGAATCCCCATGGAATTTTCTATCGGATAACAGTACCTTTTGTCGATTGGAGCATCTTGGCGCGATATAAGAGAAATTACGATCAACGCATTGAAATTTTCTTAAAGAAATTTTAAGTTTTTGAAGGCTGCACAAAAATAACATTTTCTCAAAAAGTATCCGTCGCATCGCATAACGGATTACAGATTTGGAATCCTCATGGAATTTTCTTTCGGATAACATTAGCTTTTATCGATTGGAGCATCTTGGCGAGATAAAAGAAAAATTACGATCTACGCACTGAAATTTTTTTTTGAGAAATTTTGAGTTTTTGAAGGTTGCACAAAAATATCATTTTCTCAAAAAGTATCCATCGCATCGCAAAAACTGATTGCAGATTTAGAATCCCCATGGAATTTTCTTTCGGATAACATTAGCTTTTGTCGATTGGAGCATCTTGGCGCGATATAAGAAAAATTACGATTTACGAATAGAATTTTTTTTTCTTTAAATTTTGAGTTATTGAAGGCTGCACAAAAATATCATTTTCTCAAAAAGTATCCGTCGCATCGTAAAACGGATTACAGATTTGGAATCCTCATGGAATTTTCTTTCGGATAACATTAGCTTTTATCGATTGGAGCATCTTGGCGAGATAAAAGAAAAATTACGATCTACGCACTGAAATTTTTTTTTGAGAAATTTTGAGTTTTTGAAGGTTGCACAAAAATATCATTTTCTCAAAAAGTATCCATCGCATCGCAAAAACTGATTGCAGATTTTGAATCCCCATGGAATTTTCTTTCGGATAACATTACCTTTTGTCGATTGGATCATCTTGGCGCGATATAAGAAAAATTACGATCCACGCATTGAATTTTTTTTAAAGAAATTTTAAGTTTTTGAAAGCTGCACAAAAAAATCAATTTCTCAAAAAGTATTCACCGCATCGCAAAACGGATTGCAGATTTAGAATCCCCATGGAATTTTCTTTCGGATAATATTACCTTTTGTCGATTGGAGCATCTCGGCGCGATATAAGAAAAATTACGATCCACGCATTGAAATTTTGAGTTTTTGAAGGCTGCACAAAAATATCATTTTCTCAAAAAGTATCCGTCGCATCGCAAAACCGATTGCAGATTTAGAATCCCCATAGAATATTCTTTTGGATGGCATTACCTCTTGTCGAGTGGAGCGATTCGAGCATCTTTGCGAGATAAAAGAAAAATTACGATCCACGCATTGAAATTTTTTTAAAGAAATTTTAAGTTTTTGACGGCTGCACAAAAATATCATTTTCTCAAAAAGTATCCGTCGCATCGCAAAATGGATTGCAGATTTAGAATCCCCATGGAATTTTCTATCGGATAACAGTACCTTTTGTCGATTGGAGCATCTTGCCGAGATAAAAGAAAAATTACGATCCACGCATTGAATTTTTTTTTAAGAAATTTTAATTTTTTGAAGGCTGCACAAAAATATCATTTTCTCAAAAAGTATCCATCGCATCGCACAATGGATTGATTTGGAATCCTCATGAAATTTTCTTTCGGATAACATTACCTTTTGTCGATTGGAGCATCTTGACGAGATAAAAGAAAAATTACGATCCACGCATTGAAATTTTTTTTAAAGAAATTTTACGTTTTTGAAGGCTGCACAAAAATATCATTTTCTCAAAAAGTATCCATCGCACAATGGATTGATTTGGAATCCTCATGAAATTTTCTTTCGGATAATATTACCTTTTGTCGATTGGAGCATCTTGACGAGATAAAAGAAAAATTACGATCCACGCATTGAATTTTTTTTTATGAAATTTTAATTTTTTGAAGGCTGCACAAAAATATCATTTTCTCAAAAAGTATCCATCGCACAATGGATTGATTTGGAATCCTCATGAAATTTTCTTTCGGATAATATTACCTTTTGTCGATTGGAGCATCTTGACGAGATAAAAGAAAAATTACGATCCACGCATTGAAATTTTTTTAAAGAAATTTTAAGTTTTTGACGGCTGCACAAAAATATCATTTTCTCAAAAAGTATCCGTCGCATCGCAAAATGGATTGATTTGGAATCCTCAAGAAATTTTCTTTCGGATAACATTACTTTTTGTCGATTGGAGCATCTTTGCGAGATAAAAGAAAAATTACGATCCACGCATTGAATTTTTTTTTATGAAATTTTAATTTTTTGAAGGCTGCACAAAAATATCATTTTCTCAAAAAGTATCCATCGCATCGCAAAATGGATTGATTTGGAATCCTCATGAAATTTTCTTTCGGATAACATTACCTTTTGTCGATTGGAGCATCTTGACGAGATAAAAGAAAAATTACGATCCACGCATTGAAATTTTTTTTAAAGAAATTTTACGTTTTTGAAGGCTGCACAAAAATATCATTTTCTCAAAAAGTATCCGTCGCATCGCAAAATGGATTGATTTGGAATCCTCATGAAATTTTCTTTCGGATAACATTACCTTTTGTCGATTGGAGCATCTTGGCGAGATAACAGAAAAATTACGATCCACGCATTGAAATTTTTTGTAAAGAAATTTTAAGTTTTTGAAGGCTGCACAAAAATATCATTTTCTCAAAAAGTATCCGTCGCATCGCAAAATGGATTGATTTGGAATCCTCATGAAATTTTCTTTAAAGAAATTTTTTTTAAAGAAATTTTAAGTTTTTGAAGGCTGCACAAAAATATCATTTTCTCAAAAAGTATCCGTCGCATCGCAAAATGGATTGATTTGGAAACCTCATGAAATTTTCTTTCGGATTTGTCGATTGGAGCATCTTGGCGAGATAAAAGAAAAATTGCGATACACGCATTGAATTTTTTTTTTATGAAATTTTAAGATTTTGAAGGCTGCACAAAAATATAATTTCCTCAAAAAGTATCCGTCGCATTGCAAAACTGACTGCAGATTTAGAATTCCCATGGAATTTTCTTTTGGATAACATTACCTTTTGTCGATTGGAGCATCTTGGCGAGATAAAAGAAAAATTACGATCCACGCATTGAATTTTTATACCCTATCCTAAGGGTATATTAAGTTTGATACATAGTTTGTAACATAGAGAAATATTACAGATAGACCCAATAAACTATATATATAAATGATCAGCATCACTAGCCGAGTCGATTGAGCTATGTCCGTCCGTCCGTCCGTCCGTCCGTCCGTCCGTCTGTCCGTCCGTCCGTCCGTCCGTATGTCACCAGTTTTTGGGCCTTAAATTTTGAGCTAGGTTGATGAAATTTTGTATACGAGGTCTTCGGAAAAGTAAGCAATACAAGTGTAAAAATTTTTAAAATCCGCCCACTGACACGCCCACTTTTCAAAAAAATCACTTTTTTTCACTATTTTCATATGAAACTCGAAAAAACTTACTTGGGCAAATATGTAGATATTCACTTAATCCACAAATCGTCTATACATTGTATATGGCCACGCCCACTTTTTAGGGGCGTTTACTTCAAAAATTAATTTTCGAGTAAAAATATTAGTTTATAAGGCAAAATAGAAAATTTTGTGAATTCATTTTCCACCGCCCACTGACACGACCAAATAAGATAGGGATAGGGTATCATACGATTCGCTCCAGGCGAACTGTAGCATTTTTCACTGGTTTTTTATGAAATTTTAATTTTTTGAAGGCTGCACAAAAATATCATTTTCTCAAAAAGTATCCATCGCATCGCAAAATCGATTGCAGATTTAGAATCCCCATAGAATATTCTTTTGGATGGCATTACCTCTTGTCGAGTGGAGCGATTGGAGCATCTTTGCGAGATAAAAGAAAAATTACGATCCACGCATTGAATTTTTTTTAAAGAAATTTTAAGTTTTTGAAGGCTGCACAAAAATATCATTTTCTCAAAAAGTATCCGTCGCATCGCAAAACTGATTGCAGATTTAGAATCCCCATGGAATTTTCTTTTGGATAACAGTACCTTTTGTCGATTGGAGCATCTTGGCGCGATATAAGAAAAATTAAGACCCACGAATAGAATTTTTTTTTTTTTAAATTTTTAGTTTTTGAAGGCTGCACAAAAATATCATTTTCTCAAAAAGTGTCCGTCGCATCGCAAAACGGATTGCAGATTTGGAATCCTCATGGAATTTTCTTTCGGATAACATTAGCTTTTGTCGATTGGAGCATCTTGGCGAGATAAAAGAAAAATTACGATCCACGCATTGAATTTTTTTTTATGAAATTTTAATTTTTTGAAGGCTGCACAAAAATATCATTTTCTCAAAAAGTATCCATCGCACAATGGATTGATTTGGAATCCTCATGAAATTTTCTTTCGGATAATATTACCTTTTGTCGATTGGAGCATCTTGACGAGATAAAAGAAAAATTACGATCCACGCATTGAAATTTTTTTAAAGAAATTTTAAGTTTTTGACGGCTGCACAAAAATATCATTTGCTCAAAAAGTATCCGTCGCATCGCAAAATGGATTGATTTGGAATCCTCAAGAAATTTTCTTTCGGATAACATTACTTTTTGTCGATTGGAGCATCTTGGCGAGATAAAAGAAAAATTACGATCCACGCATTGAATTTTTTTTTATGAAATTTTAATTTTTTGAAGGCTGCACAAAAATATCATTTTCTCAAAAAGTATCCATCGCACAATGGATTGATTTGGAATCCTCATGAAATTTTCTTTCGGATAACATTACCTATTGTCGATTGGAGCATCTTGACGAGATAAAAGAAAAATTACGATCCACGCATTGAAATTTTTTTAAAGAAATTTTACGTTTTTGAAGGCTGCACAAAAATATCATTTTCTCAAAAAGTATCCGTCGCATCGCAAAATGGATTGATTTGGAATCCTCATGAAATTTTCTTTCGGATAACATTACCTTTTGTCGATTGGAGCATCTTGGCGAGATAACAGAAAAATTACGATCCACGCATTGAAATTTTTTGTAAAGAAATTTTAAGTTTTTGAAGGCTGCACAAAAATATCATTTTCTCAAAAAGTATCCGTCGCATCGCAAAATGGATTGATTTGGAATCCTCATGAAATTTTCTTTAAAGAAATTTTTTTTAAAGAAATTTTAAGTTTTTGAAGGCTGCACAAAAATATCATTTTCTCAAAAAGTATCCGTCGCATCGCAAAATGGATTGATTTGGAAACCTCATGAAATTTTCTTTCGGATTTGTCGATTGGAGCATCTTGGCGAGATAAAAGAAAAATTAAGACCCACGAATAGAATTTTTTTTTTTTTTAATTTTTAGTTTTTGAAGGCTGCACAAAAATATCATTTTCTCAAAAAGTGTCCGTTGCATCGCAAAACGGATTGCAGATTTGGAATCCTCATGGAATTTTCTTTCGGATAACATTAGCTTTTGTCGATTGGAGCATCTTGGCGAGATAAAAGAAAAATTACGATCCACGCATTGAATTTTTTTTAAAGAAATTTTAAGTTTTTGAAGGCTGCACAAAAATATCATTTTCTCAAAAAGTATCCGTCGCATCGCAAAACTGATTGCAGATTTAGAATCCCCATGGAATTTTCTTTTGGATAACAGTACCTTTTGTCGATTGGAGCATCTTGGCGCGATATAAGAAAAATTAAGACCCACGAATAGAATTTTTTTTTTTTTAAATTTTTAGTTTTTGAAGGCTGCACAAAAATATCATTTTCTCAAAAAGTGTCCGTCGCATCGCAAAACGGATTGCAGATTTGGAATCCTCATGGAATTTTCTTTCGGATAACATTAGCTTTTGTCGATTGGAGCATCTTGGCGAGATAAAAGAAAAATTACGATCCACGCACTGAAATTTTTTTTTTTTGAGAAATTTTGAGTTTTTGAAGGCTGCACAAAAATATCATTTTCTCAAAAAGTATCCATAGCATCGCAAAAACTGGATGCAGATTTAGAATCCCCATAGAATATTCTTTTGGATGGCATTACCTCTTGTCGAGTGGAGCGATTGGGGCATCTTTGCGAGATAAAAGAAAAATTACGATCCACGCATTGAAATTTTTTTAAAGAAATTTTAAGTTTTTGACGGCTGCACAAAAATATCATTTTCTCAAAAAGTATCTGTCGCATCGCAAAATGGATTGATTTGGAATCCTCAAGAAATTTTCTTTCGGATAACATTACTTTTTGTCGATTGGAGCATCTTGGCGAGATAAAAGAAAAATTACGATCCACGCATTGAATTTTTTTTTATGAAATTTTAATTTTTTGAAGGCTGCACAAAAATATCATTTTCTCAAAAAGTATCCGTCGCATCGCAAAATGGATTGATTTGGAATCCTCATGAAATTTTCTTTCGGATAACATTACCTTTTGTCGATTGGAGCATCTTTGCGAGATAAACGAAAAATTACGATCCACGCATTGAAATTTTTTTTAAAGAAATTTTACGTTTTTGAAGGCTGCACCAAAATATCATTTTCTCAAAAAGTATCTGTCGCATCGCAAAATGGATTGATTCCTCATGAAATTTTCTTTCGGATAACATTACCTTTTGTCGATTGGAGCATCTTGGCGAGATAACAGAAAAATTACGATCCACGCATTGAATTTTTTTTTTAAGAAATTTTAAGTTTTTGAAGGCTGCACAAAAATATCATTTTCTCAAAAAGTATCCGTCGCATCGCAAAATGGATTGATTTGGAATCCTCAAGAAATTTTCTTTCGGATAACATTACTTTTTGTCGATTGGAGCATCTTGGCGAGATAAAAGAAAAATTACGATCCACGCATTGAATTTTTTTTTTTGAAATTTAAATTTTTTGAAGGCTGCACAAAAATATCATTTTCTCAAAAAGTATCCATCGCATCGCACAAGGGATTGATTTGGAACCCTCATGAAATTTTCTTTCGAGTAACATTACCTTTTGTCGATTGGAGCATCTTGACAAGATAAAAGAAAAATTACGATCCACGCATTGAAATTTTTTTAAAGAAATTTTAAGTTTTTGACGGCTGCACAAAAATATCATTTTCTCAAAAAGTATCCGTCGCATCGCAAAATGGATTGATTTGGAATCCTCAAGAAATTTTCTTTCGGATAACATTACTTTTTGTCGATTGGAGCATCTTGGCGAGATAAAAGAAAAATTACGATCCACGCATTGAATTTTTTTTTATGAAATTTTAATTTTTTGAAGGCTGCACAAAAATATCATTTTCTCAAAAAGTATCCGTCGCATCGCAAAATGGATTGATTTGGAATCCTCATGAAATTTTCTTTCGGATAACATTACCTTTTGTCGATTGGAGCATCTTTGCGAGATAAACGAAAAATTACGATCCACGCATTGAAATTTTTTTTAAAGAAATTTTACGTTTTTGAAGGCTGCACCAAAATATCATTTTCTCAAAAAGTATCTGTCGCATCGCAAAATGGATTGATTCCTCATGAAATTTTCTTTCGGATAACATTACCTTTTGTCGATTGGAGCATCTTGGCGAGATAACAGAAAAATTACGATCCACGCATTGAATTTTTTTTTTAAGAAATTTTAAGTTTTTGAAGGCTGCACAAAAATATCATTTTCTCAAAAAGTATCCGTCGCATCGCAAAATGGATTGATTTGGAATCCTCAAGAAATTTTCTTTCGGATAACATTACTTTTTGTCGATTGGAGCATCTTGGCGAGATAAAAGAAAAATTACGATCCACGCATTGAATTTTTTTTTTTGAAATTTAAATTTTTTGAAGGCTGCACAAAAATATCATTTTCTCAAAAAGTATCCATCGCATCGCACAATGGATTGATTTGGAACCCTCATGAAATTTTCTTTCGAGTAACATTACCTTTTGTCGATTGGAGCATCTTGACGAGATAAAAGAAAAATTACGATCCACGCATTGAAATTTTTTTAAAGAAATTTTAAGTTTTTGACGGCTGCACAAAAATATCATTTTCTCAAAAAGTATCCGTCGCATAGCAAAATGGATTGATTTGGAATCCTCAAGAAATTTTCTTTCGGATAACATTACTTTTTGTCGATTGGAGCATCTTGGCGCGATAAAAGAAAAATTACGATCCACGCATTGAATTTTTTTTTATGAAATTTTAATTTTTTGAAGGCTGCACAAAAATATCATTTTCTCAAAAAGTATCCATCGCATCGCAAAATGGATTGATTTGGAATCCTCATGAAATTTTCTTTCGGATAACATTACCTTTTGTCGATTGGAGCATCTTGACGAGATAAAAGAAAAATTACGATCCACGCATTGAAATTTTTTTAAAGAAATTTTAAGTTTTTGACGGCTGCACAAAAATATCATTTTCTCAAAAAGTATCCGTCGCATCGCAAAATGGATTGATTTGGAATCCTCAAGAAATTTTCTTTCGGATAACATTACTTTTTGTCGATTGGAACATCATGGCGAGATAAAAGAAAAATTACGATCCACGCATTGAAATTTTTTTAAAGAAATTTTAAGTTTTTGACGGCTGCACAAAAATATCATTTTCTCAAAAAGTATCTGTCGCATCGCAAAATGGATTGATTTGGAATCCTCAAGAAATTTTCTTTCGGATAACATTACCTTTTGTCGATTGGAGCATCTTTGCGAGATAAACGAAAAATTACGATCCACGCATTGAAATTTTTTTTAAAGAAATTTTACGTTTTTGAAGGCTGCACCAAAATATCATTTTCTCAAAAAGTATCTGTCGCATCGCAAAATGGATTGATTTGGAATCCTCATGAAATTTTCTTTCGGATAACATTACCTTTTGTCGATTGGAGCATCTTGGCGAGATAACAGAAAAATTACGATCCACGCATTGAATTTTTTTTTTTGAAATTTAAATTTTTTGAAGGCTGCACAAAAATATCATTTTCTCAAAAAGTATCCATCGCATCGCACAATGGATTGATTTGGAACCCTCATGAAATTTTCTTTCGAGTAACATTACCTTTTGTCGATTGGAGCATCTTGACGAGATAAAAGAAAAATTACGATCCACGCATTGAAATTTTTTTAAAGAAATTTTAAGTTTTTGACGGCTGCACAAAAATATCATTTTCTCAAAAAGTATCCGTCGCATCGCAAAATGGATTGATTTGGAATCCTCAAGAAATTTTCTTTCGGATAACATTACTTTTTGTCGATTGGAGCATCTTGGCGCGATAAAAGAAAAATTACGATCCACGCATTGAATTTTTTTTTATGAAATTTTAATTTTTTGAAGGCTGCACAAAAATATCATTTTCTCAAAAAGTATCCATCGCATCGCAAAATGGATTGATTTGGAATCCTCATGAAATTTTCTTTCGGATAACATTACCTTTTGTCGATTGGAGCATCTTGACGAGATAAAAGAAAAATTACGATCCACGCATTGAAATTTTTTTAAAGAAATTTTAAGTTTTTGACGGCTGCACAAAAATATCATTTTCTCAAAAAGTATCCGTCGCATCGCAAAATGGATTGATTTGGAATCCTCAAGAAATTTTCTTTCGGATAACATTACTTTTTGTCGATTGGAACATCATGGCGAGATAAAAGAAAAATTACGATCCACGCATTGAAATTTTTTTAAAGAAATTTTAAGTTTTTGACGGCTGCACAAAAATATCATTTTCTCAAAAAGTATCTGTCGCATCGCAAAATGGATTGATTTGGAATCCTCAAGAAATTTTCTTTCGGATAACATTACCTTTTGTCGATTGGAGCATCTTTGCGAGATAAACGAAAAATTACGATCCACGCATTGAAATTTTTTTTAAAGAAATTTTACGTTTTTGAAGGCTGCACCAAAATATCATTTTCTCAAAAAGTATCTGTCGCATCGCAAAATGGATTGATTTGGAATCCTCATGAAATTTTCTTTCGGATAACATTACCTTTTGTCGATTGGAGCATCTTGGCGAGATAACAGAAAAATTACGATCCACGCATTGAATTTTTTTTTTAAGAAATTTTAAGTTTTTGAAGGCTGCACAAAAATATCATTTTCTCAAAAAGTATCCGTCGCATCGCAAAATGGATTGATTTGGAATCCTCAAGAAATTTTCTTTCGGATAACATTACTTTTTGTCGATTGGAGCATCTTGGCGCGATAAAAGAAAAATTACGATCCACGCATTGAATTTTTTTTTATGAAATTTTAATTTTTTGAAGGCTGCACAAAAATATCATTTTCTCAAAAAGTATCCATCGCATCGCAAAATGGATTGATTTGGAATCCTCATGAAATTTTCTTTCGGATAACATTACCTTTTGTCGATTGGAGCATCTTGACGAGATAAAAGAAAAATTACGATCCACGCATTGAAATTTTTTTAAAGAAATTTTAAGTTTTTGACGGCTGCACAAAAATATCATTTTCTCAAAAAGTATCCGTCGCATCGCAAAATGGATTGATTTGGAATCCTCAAGAAATTTTCTTTCGGATAACATTACTTTTTGTCGATTGGAACATCATGGCGAGATAAAAGAAAAATTACGATCCACGCATTGAAATTTTTTTAAAGAAATTTTAAGTTTTTGACGGCTGCACAAAAATATCATTTTCTCAAAAAGTATCTGTCGCATCGCAAAATGGATTGATTTGGAATCCTCAAGAAATTTTCTTTCGGATAACATTACCTTTTGTCGATTGGAGCATCTTTGCGAGATAAACGAAAAATTACGATCCACGCATTGAAATTTTTTTTAAAGAAATTTTACGTTTTTGAAGGCTGCACCAAAATATCATTTTCTCAAAAAGTATCTGTCGCATCGCAAAATGGATTGATTTGGAATCCTCATGAAATTTTCTTTCGGATAACATTACCTTTTGTCGATTGGAGCATCTTGGCGAGATAACAGAAAAATTACGATCCACGCATTGAATTTTTTTTTTTGAAATTTAAATTTTTTGAAGGCTGCACAAAAATATCATTTTCTCAAAAAGTATCCATCGCATCGCACAATGGATTGATTTGGAACCCTCATGAAATTTTCTTTCGAGTAACATTACCTTTTGTCGATTGGAGCATCTTGACGAGATAAAAGAAAAATTACGATCCACGCATTGAAATTTTTTTAAAGAAATTTTAAGTTTTTGACGGCTGCACAAAAATATCATTTTCTCAAAAAGTATCCGTCGCATCGCAAAATGGATTGATTTGGAATCCTCAAGAAATTTTCTTTCGGATAACATTACTTTTTGTCGATTGGAGCATCTTGGCGCGATAAAAGAAAAATTACGATCCACGCATTGAATTTTTTTTTATGAAATTTTAATTTTTTGAAGGCTGCACAAAAATATCATTTTCTCAAAAAGTATCCATCGCATCGCAAAATGGATTGATTTGGAATCCTCATGAAATTTTCTTTCGGATAACATTACCTTTTGTCGATTGGAGCATCTTGACGAGATAAAAGAAAAATTACGATCCACGCATTGAAATTTTTTTAAAGAAATTTTAAGTTTTTGACGGCTGCACAAAAATATCATTTTCTCAAAAAGTATCCGTCGCATCGCAAAATGGATTGATTTGGAATCCTCAAGAAATTTTCTTTCGGATAACATTACTTTTTGTCGATTGGAACATCATGGCGAGATAAAAGAAAAATTACGATCCACGCATTGAAATTTTTTTAAAGAAATTTTAAGTTTTTGACGGCTGCACAAAAATATCATTTTCTCAAAAAGTATCTGTCGCATCGCAAAATGGATTGATTTGGAATCCTCAAGAAATTTTCTTTCGGATAACATTACCTTTTGTCGATTGGAGCATCTTTGCGAGATAAACGAAAAATTACGATCCACGCATTGAAATTTTTTTTAAAGAAATTTTACGTTTTTGAAGGCTGCACCAAAATATCATTTTCTCAAAAAGTATCTGTCGCATCGCAAAATGGATTGATTTGGAATCCTCATGAAATTTTCTTTCGGATAACATTACCTTTTGTCGATTGGAGCATCTTGGCGAGATAACAGAAAAATTACGATCCACGCATTGAATTTTTTTTTTAAGAAATTTTAAGTTTTTGAAGGCTGCACAAAAATATCATTTTCTCAAAAAGTATCCGTCGCATCGCAAAATGGATTGATTTGGAATCCTCAAGAAATTTTCTTTCGGATAACATTACTTTTTGTCGATTGGAGCATCTTGGAGAGATAAAAGAAAAATTACGATCCACGCATTGAATTTTTTTTTTTGAAATTTAAATTTTTTGAAGGCTGCACAAAAATATCATTTTCTCAAAAAGTATCCATCGCATCGCACAATGGATTGATTTGGAACCCTCATGAAATTTTCTTTCGAGTAACATTACCTTTTGTCGATTGGAGCATCTTGACGAGATAAAAGAAAAATTACGATCCACGCATTGAAATTTTTTTAAAGAAATTTTAAGTTTTTGACGGCTGCACAAAAATATCATTTTCTCAAAAAGTATCCGTCGCATCGCAAAATGGATTGATTTGGAATCCTCAAGAAATTTTCTTTCGGATAACATTACTTTTTGTCGATTGGAGCATCTTGGCGCGATAAAAGAAAAATTACGATCCACGCATTGAATTTTTTTTTATGAAATTTTAATTTTTTGAAGGCTGCACAAAAATATCATTTTCTCAAAAAGTATCCATCGCATCGCAAAATGGATTGATTTGGAATCCTCATGAAATTTTCTTTCGGATAACATTACCTTTTGTCGATTGGAGCATCTTGACGAGATAAAAGAAAAATTACGATCCACGCATTGAAATTTTTTTAAAGAAATTTTAAGTTTTTGACGGCTGCACAAAAATATCATTTTCTCAAAAAGTATCTGTCGCATCGCAAAATGGATTGATTTGGAATCCTCAAGAAATTTTCTTTCGGATAACATTACTTTTTGGCGATTGGAACATCATGGCGAGATAAAAGAAAAATTACGATCCACGCATTGAAATTTTTTTTAAAGAAATTTTAAGTTTTTGAAGGCTGCACAAAAATATCATTTTCTCAAAAAGTATCCATCGCATAGCAAAATGGATTGATTTGGAATCCTCATGAAATTTTCTTTCGGATAACATTACCTTTTGTCGATTGGAGCAGCTTGGCGCGATATAAGAAAAATTACGATCCACGAATAGAATTTTTTTTTTTTAAATTTTAAGTTTTTGAAGGCTGCACAAAAATATCATTTTCTCAAAAAGTATCCATCGCATAGCAAAACGGATTGATTTGGAATCCTCATGAAATTTTCTTTCGGATAACATTACCTTTTGTCGATTGGAGCATCTTGGCGAGATAACAGAAAAATTACGATCCACGCATTGAAATTTTTTTTAAAGAAATTTTAAGTTTTTGAAGGCTGCACAAAAATATCATTTTCTCAAAAAGTATCCGTCGCATCGCAAAATGGATTGATTTGGAATCCTCATGAAATTTTCTTTCGGATAACATTACCTTTTGTCGATTGGAGCATCTTGGCGAGATAACAGAAAAATTACGATCCACGCATTGAAATTTTTTTTAAAGAAATTTTAAGTTTTTGAAGGCTGCACAAAAATATCATTTTCTCAAAAAGTATCCGTCGCATCGCAAAATGGATTGATTTGGAATCCTCATGAAATTTTCTTTAAAGAAATTTTAAGTTTTTGAAGGCTGCACAAAAATATCATTTTCTCAAAAAGTATCCGTCGCATCGCAAAATGGATTGATTTGGAAACCTCATGAAATTTTCTTTCGGATTTGTCGATTGGAGCATCTTGGCGAGATAAAAGCAAAATTGCGATCCACGAATAGAATTTTTTTTTTTTTAAATTTTTAGTTTTTGAAGGCTGCACAAAAATATCATTTTCTCAAAAGGTATCCGTCGCATCGCAAAACGGATTGCAGATTTGGAATCCTCGTGGAATTTTCTTTCGGATAACATTACCTTTTGTCGATCGGAGCATCTTGGCGAGATAAAAGAAAAATTACGATCCACGCACTGAAATTTTTTTTTGAGAAATTTTGAGTTTTTGAAGGCTGCACAAAAATATCATTTTCTCAAAAAGTATCCGTCGCATCGCAAAACGGATTGCAGATTTGGAATCCTCATGGAATTTTCTTTCGGATAACATTAGCTTTTGTCGATTGGAGCATCTTGGCGAGATAAAAGAAAAATTACAATCCACGCATTGAAATTTTTTTTTTTTGAGAAATTTTGAGTTTTTGAAGGCTGCACAAAAATATAATTTTCTCAAAAAGTATCCATCGCATCGCAAAAACTGATTGCAGATTTTGAATCCCCATGGAATTTTCTTTCGGATAACAGTACCTTTTGTCGATTGGAACATCTTGGCGCGATATAAGAGAAATTACGATCCACGCATTGAATTTTTTTTAAAGAATTTTTAAGTTTTTGAAGGCTGCACAAAAAAAATCATTTTCTCAAAAAGTATCCATCGCATCGCAAAACAGATTGCAGATTTAGAATCCCCATGGAATTTTCTTTCGGATAACAGTACCTTTTGTCGATTGGAACATCTTGGCGTGATATAAGAGAAATTACGATCCACGCATTGAGTTTTTTTTTTAAGAATTTTTAATTTTTTGAAGGCTGAACAAAAATATCATTTTCTCAAAAAGTATCCGTTTTATCGCAAAATGGATTGATTTGGAAACCTCATGAAATTTTCTTTCGGATAACATTACCTTATGTCGATTGGAGCATCTTGGCGCGATATAAGAAAAATTACGATCCAGGCATTGAAATTTTTTTTAAAGAAATTTTAAGTTTTTAAAGGCTTCAACAAAATATCATTATCTCAAAAAGTATCCGTCGCATCGCAAAACCGATTACAGATTTATAATTCCCATAGAATTTTCTTTTGGATGGCATTACCTTTTGTCGATTGGAGCGATTGGAGCATCTTGGCGCGATATAAGAAAAATT
>CATIXX010000080.1:0-32341 GCA_949716465.1 Chalcosyrphus nemorum
ACGGATACTTTTTGAGAAAATGATATTTTTGTGCAGCCTTCAAAAAATTAAAATTTCTTTAAAAAAAATTTCAATGCGTGGATCGTAATTTTTCTTTTATCTCGCCAAGATGCTCCAATCGCTCCACTCGACAAAAGGTAATGTTATCCGAAAGAAAATTCCATTGGGATTCTAATTCTGCAATCGGTTTTGCGATGCGACGGATACTTTTTGAGAAAATGGTATTTTTGTGCAGCCGTCAAAAATTAAAATTTCATAAAAAAAAATTCAATGCGTGGATCGTAATTTCTCTCATATCGCGATGTTCCAATCGACAAAAGGTAATGTTTTCCGAAAGAAAATTCCATGAGGATTCCAAATCTGCAATCGGTTTTGCGATGTGACAGATACTTTTTGAGAAAATGATATTTTTGTGCAGCCTTCAAAAAATTAAAATTTCTTTAAAAAAAATTTCAATGCG
The DNA here is from genome assembly GCA_949716465.1 of Chalcosyrphus nemorum. NCBI lineage: Eukaryota > Metazoa > Arthropoda > Insecta > Diptera > Syrphidae > Chalcosyrphus > Chalcosyrphus nemorum. The sequence goes on from CATIXX010000080.1 coordinate 461, forward strand.
TGGATCCTATATTTTCTTTTATCTCGCCAAGATGCTCCAATCGACAAAAGCTAATGTTAACCGAAAGAAAATTCCAAATCTGCAATCCGTTTTGCGATGCGACGGATACTTTTTGAGAAAATGATATTTTTGTGCAGCCTTCAAAAACTTAAAATTTAAAAAAAAAAATTCTATTCGTGGATCGTAATTTTTCTTATATCGCGCCAAGATGCTCCAATCGACAAAAGGTAATGTTTTCCGAAAGAAAATTCCATGAGGATTCCAAATCTGCAATCGGTTTTGCGATGTGACAGATACTTTTTGAGAAAATGATATTTTTGTGCAGCCTTCAAAAAATTAAAATTTCTTTAAAAAAAATTTCAATGCGTGGATCCTATATTTTCTTTTATCTCGCCAAGATGCTCCAATCGACAAAAGCTAATGTTAACCGAAAGAAAATTCCAAATCTGCAATCCGTTTTGCGATGCGACGGATACTTTTTGAGAAAATGATATTTTGTGCAGCCTTCAAAAACTTAAAATTTTAAAAAAAAAATTCTATTCGTGGATCGTAATTTTTCTTATATCGCGCCAAGATGCTCCAATCGACAAAAGGTAATGCCATCCAAAAGAAAATTCCATGGGGATTCTAAATCTGCAATCAGTTTTGCGATGCGACGGATACTTTTTGAGAAAATGATATTTTTGTGCAGCCTTCAAAAATTAAAATTTCATAAAAAAAATTCAATGCGTGGATCGTAATTTTTCTTTTATCTCGCCAAGATGCTAAAATCGACAAAAGGTAATGTTATCCGGAAGAAAATTCCATGAGAATTCCAAATCTGCAATCCGTTTTGCGATGCGACGGATACTTTTTGAGAAAATGATATTTTTGTGCAGCCATCAAAAATTTAAAAATTCTTAAAAAAAAATTCAATGCGTGGATCGTAATTTCTCTTATATCGCGCCAAGATGTTCCAATCGATAAAAGGTAATGTTATCCGAAAGAAAATTCCATGAGGATTCCAAATCTGCAATCCGTTTTGCGATGCGACGGATACTTTTTGAGAAAATGATATTTTTGTGCAGCCTTCAAAAACTTAAAATTTAAAAAAAAAAATTCTATTCGTGGATCGTAATTTTTCTTATATCGCGCCAAGATGCTCCAATCGACAAAAGGTAATGCCATCCAAAAGAAAATTCCATGGGGATTCTAAATCTGCAATCAGTTTTGCGATGCGACGGATACTTTTTGAGAAAATGATATTTTTGTGCAGCCTTCAAAAAATTAAAATTTCATAAAAAAAATTCAATGCGTGGATCGTAATTTTTCTTTTATCTCGCCAAGATGCTAAAATCGACAAAAGGTAATGTTATCCGGAAGAAAATTCCATGAGAATTCCAAATCTGCAATCCGTTTTGCGATGCGACGGATACTTTTTGAGAAAATGATATTTTTGTGCAGCCATCAAAAATTTAAAAATTCTTAAAAAAAAATTCAATGCGTGGATCGTAATTTCTCTTATATCGCGCCAAGATGTTCCAATCGATAAAAGGTAATGTTATCCGAAAGAAAATTCCATGAGGATTCCAAATCTGCAATCCGTTTTGCGATGCGACGGATACTTTTTGAGAAAATGATATTTTTGTGCAGCCTTCAAAAACTTAAAATTTAAAAAAAAAAATTCTATTCGTGGATCGTAATTTTTCTTATATCGCGCCAAGATGCTCTAATCGCTCCACTCGACAAAAGGTAATATTTTCCAAAAGAAAATTGCATGGGGATGCCAAATCTGCAATCAGTTTTGCGATGCGACGGATACTTTTTGAGAAAATGATATTTTTGTGCAGCCTTCAAAAAATTAAAATTTCATAAAAAAAAAATCAATGCGTGGATCGTAATTTTTCTTTTATCTCGCCAAGATGCTCCAATCGCTCCACTCGACAAAAGGTAATGTTATCCGAAAGAAAATTCCATTGGAATTCTAATTCTGCAATCGGTTTTGCGATGCGACGGATACTTTTTGAGAAAATGGTATTTTTGTGCAGCCGTCAAAAAATTAAAATTTCTTTAAAAAAAATTTCAATGCGTGGATCGTAATTTTTCTTTTATCTCGCCAAGATGCTCCAATCGACAAAAGGTAATGTTATCCGAAAGAAAATTCCATGAGGATTCCAAATCTGCAATCCGTTTTGCGATGCGACGGATACTTTTTGAGAAAATGATATTTTTGTGCAGCCTTCAAAAATTTAAAAATTCTTAAAAAAAAATTCAATGCGTGGATCGTAATTTCTCTTATATCGCGCCAAGATGTTCCAATCGACAAAAGGTAATGTTATCCGAAAGAAATTTCCATGAGGATTCCAAATCTGCAATCCGTTTTGCAATGCGACGGATACTTTTTGAGAAAATGATATTTTTGTGCAGCCTTCAAAAACTTTAAATTTAAAAAAAAAACATTCTATTCGTGGATCGTAATTTTTCTTATATCGCGCCAAGATGCTCCAATCGACAAAAGGTAATGCCATCCAAAAGAAAATTCCATGGGGATTCTAAATCTGCAATCAGTTTTGCGATGCGACGGATACTTTTTGAGAAAATTATATTTTTGTGCAGCCTTCAAAAACTCAAAATTTCTTTAAAAAAAATTCAATGCGTGGATCGTAAATTTTCTTATATCGCGCCAAGATGCTCTAATCGCTTCACTCGACAAAAGGTAATATTTTCCAAAAGAAAATTGCATGGGGATTCCAAATCTGCAATCAGTTTTGCGATACGACGGATACTTTTTGAGAAAATGATATTTTTGTGCAGCCTTCAAAAACTTAAAATTTAAAAAAAAAAAATTCTATTCGTGGATCGTAATTTTTCTTATATCTCGCCAAGATGCTCCAATCGACAAAAGCTAATGTTAACCGAAAGAAAATTCCATGAGAATTCCAAATCTGCAATCCGTTTTGCGATGCGACGGATACTTTTTGAGAAAATGATATTTTTGTGCAGCCATCAAAAATTTAAAAATTCTTAAAAAAAAATTCAATGCGTGGATCGTAATTTCTCTTATATCGCGCCAAGAAGTTCCAATCGATAAAAGGTAATGTTATCCGAAAGGAAATTCCATGAGGATTCCAAATCTGCAATCCGTTTTGCGATGCGACGGATACTTTTTGAGAAAATGATATTTTTGTGCAGCCTTCAAAAACTTAAAATTTAAAAAAAAAAATTCTATTCGTGGATCGTAATTTTTCTTATATCGCGCCAAGATGCTCCATTCGACAAAAGGTAATGCCATCCAAAAGAAAATTCCATGGGGATTCTAAATCTGCAATCAGTTTTGCGATGCGACGGATACTTTTTGAGAAAATTATATTTTTGTGCAGCCTTCAAAAAATTAAAATTTCATAAAAAAAATTCAATGCGTGGATCGTAATTTTTCTTTTATCTCGCCAAGATGCTCCAATCGACAAAAGGTAATGTTATCCGAAAGAAAATTCCATGAGGATTCCAAATCTGCAATCCGTTTTGCGATGCGGCGGATACTTTTTGAGAAAATGATATTTTTGTGCAGCCTTCAAAAACTTAAAATTTAAAAAAAAAAATTCTATTCGTGGATCGTAATTTTTCTTATATCGCGCCAAGATGCTCTAATCGCTCCACTCGACAAAAGGTAATATTTTCCAAAAGAAAATTGCATGGGGATGCCAAATCTGCAATCAGTTTTGCGATGCGACGGATACTTTTTGAGAAAATGATATTTTTGTGCAGCCTTCAAAAAATTAAAATTTCATAAAAAAAAAAATCAATGCGTGGATCGTAATTTTTCTTTTATCTCGCCAAGATGCTCCAATCGCTCCACTCGACAAAAGGTAATGTTATCCGAAAGAAAATTCCATTGGGATTCTAATTCTGCAATCGGTTTTGCGATGCGACGGATACTTTTTGAGAAAATGATATTTTTGTGCAGCCTTCAAAAATTTAAAAATTCTTAAAAAAAAATTCAATGCGTGGATCGTAATTTCTCTTATATCGCGCCAAGATGTTCCAATCGACAAAAGGTAATGTTATCCGAAAGAAATTTCCATGAGGATTCCAAATCTGCAATCCGTTTTGCAATGCGACGGATACTTTTTGAGAAAATGATATTTTTGTGCAGCGTTCAAAAACTTTAAATTTAAAAAAAAAACATTCTATTCGTGGATCGTAATTTTTCTTATATCGCGCCAAGATGCTCCAATCGACAAAAGGTAATGCCATCCAAAAGAAAATTCCATGGGGATTCTAAATCTGCAATCAGTTTTGCGATGCGATGGATACATTTTGAGAAAACGATATTTTTGTGCAGCCATCAAAAATTTAAAAATTCTTAAAAAAAAATTCAATGCGTGGATCGTAATTTCTCTTATATCGCGCCAAGATGTTCCAATCGATAAAAGGTAATGTTATCCGAAAGAAAATTCCATGAGGATTCCAAATCTGCAATCCGTTTTGCGATGCGACGGATACTTTTTGAGAAAATGATATTTTTGTGCAGCCTTCAAAAACTTAAAATTTAAAAAAAAAAATTCTATTCGTGGATCGTAATTTTTCTTTTATCTCGCCAAGATGCTCCAATCGCTCCACTCGACAAAAGGTAATGTTATCCGAAAGAAAATTCCATTGGAATTCTAATTCTGCAATCGGTTTTGCGATGCGACGGATACTTTTTGAGAAAATGGTATTTTTGTGCAGCCGTCAAAAAATTAAAATTTCTTTAAAAAAAATTTCAATGCGTGGATCGTAATTTTTCTTTTATCTCGCCAAGATGCTCCAATCGACAAAAGGTAATGTTATCCGAAAGAAAATTCCATGAGGATTCCAAATCTGCAATCCGTTTTGCGATGCGACGGATACATTTTGAGAAAACGATATTTTTGTGCAGCCTTCAAAAACTCAAAATTTCTTTAAAAAAAATTCAATGCGTGGATCGTAAATTTTCTTATATCGCGCCAAGATGCTCTAATCGCTTCACTCGACAAAAGGTAATATTTTCCAAAAGAAAATTGCATGGGGATTCCAAATCTGCAATCAGTTTTGCGATACGACGGATACTTTTTGAGAAAATGATATTTTTGTGCAGCCTTCAAAAACTTAAAATTTAAAAAAAAAAAATTCTATTCGTGGATCGTAATTTTTCTTATATCTCGCCAAGATGCTCCAATCGACAAAAGCTAATGTTAACCGAAAGAAAATTCCATGAGGATTCCAAATCTGCAATCCGTTTTGCGATGCGACGGACACTTTTTGGGAAAATGATATTTTTGTGCAGCCATCAAAAATTTAAAAATTCTTAAAAAAAAATTCAATGCGTGGATCGTAATTTCTCTTATATCGCGCCAAGATGTTCCAATCGATAAAAGGTAATGTTATCCGAAAGAAAATTCCATGAGGATTCCAAATCTGCAATCCGTTTTGCGATGCGACGGATACTTTTTGAGAAAATGATATTTTTGTGCAGCCTTCAAAAACTTAAAATTTAAAAAAAAAAATTCTATTCGTGGATCGTAATTTTTCTTATATCGCGCCAAGATGCTCCAATCGACAAAAGGTAATGCCATCCAAAAGAAAATTCCATGGGGATTCTAAATCTGCAATCAGTTTTGCGATGCGACGGATACTTTTTGAGAAAATGATATTTTTGTGCAGCCTTCAAAAAATTAAAATTTCATAAAAAAAATTCAATGCGTGGATCGTAATTTTTCTTTTATCTCGCCAAGATGCTCCAATCGACAAAAAGTAATGTTATCCGGAAGAAAATTCCATGAGGATTCCAAATCTGCAATCCGTTTTGCGATGCGACGGATACTTTTTGAGAAAATGATATTTTTGTGCAGCCATCAAAAATTTAAAAATTCTTAAAAAAAAATTCAATGCGTGGATCGTAATTTCTCTTATATCGCGCCAAGATGTTCCAATCGATAAAAGGTAATGTTATCCGAAAGAAAATTGCATGGGGATGCCAAATCTGCAATCAGTTTTGCGATGCGACGGATACTTTTTGAGAAAATGATATTTTTGTGCAGCCTTCAAAAAATTAAAATTTCATAAAAAAAAAATCAATGCGTGGATCGTAATTTTTCTTTTATCTCGCCAAGATGCTCCAATCGCTCCACTCGACAAAAGGTAATGTTATCCGAAAGAAAATTCCATTGGGATTCTAATTCTGCAATCGGTTTTGCGATGCGACGGATACTTTTTGAGAAAATGGTATTTTTGTGCAGCCGTCAAAAAATTAAAATTTCTTTAAAAAAAATTTCAATGCGTGGATCGTAATTTTTCTTTTATCTCGCCAAGATGCTCCAATCGACAAAAGGTAATGTTATCCGAAAGAAAATTCCATGAGGATTCCAAATCTGCAATCCGTTTTGCGATGCAACGGATACTTTTTGAGAAAATGATATTTTTGTGCAGCCTTCAAAAAATTAAAATTTCTTTAAAAAAAATTTCAATGCGTGGATCGTAATTTTTCTTTTATCTCGCCAAGATGCTTCAATCGCTCCAATCGACAAAAGGTAATGCCATCCAAAAGAAAATTCTATGGGAATTCTAAATCTGCAATCCGTTTTGCGATGCGACGGATACTTTTTGAAAAAATGATATTTTTGTGCAGCCTTCACAAACTTTAAATTTCTTTAAAAAAAATTTCAACGCGTGAATCGTAATTTTTCTTTTATCTCGCCAAGATGCTCCAATCGACAAAATGATATGCCATCCAAAAGAAAATTCCATGAGGATTCCAAATCTGCAATCCGTTTTGCGATGCGACGGATACTTTTTGAGAAAATGATATTTTTGTGCAGCCTTCAAAAAATTAAAATTTCTTTACAAAAAATTTCAATGCGTGGATCGTAATTTTTCTTTTATCTCGCCAAGATGCTTCAATCGCTCCAATCGACAAAAGGTAATGCCATCCAAAAGAAAATTCTATGGGAATTCTAAATCTGCAATCGGTTTTTGCGATGCGACGGATACTTTTTGAGAAAATGATATTTTTGTGCAGCCTTCACAAACTTTAAATTTCTTTAAAAAAAATTTCAACGCGTGAGTCGTAATTTTTCTTTTATCTCGCCAAGATGCTCCAATCGACAACAGGATATGCCATCCAAAAGAAAATTCCATGGGGATTTTAAATCTGCAATCAGTTTTGCGATGCGACGGATACTTTTTGAGAAAATGATATTTTTGTGCAGCCTTCAAAAACTTAAAAATTCTTAAAAAAAAATTCAATGCGTGGATCGTAATTTTTCTTTTATCTCGCCAAGATGCTCCAATCGACAAAAGCTTATGTTATCCGAAAGAAAATTCCATGAGGATTAAAAATCTGCAATCCGTTTTGCGATGCGACGGATGCTTTTTGAGAAAATGATATTTTTGTGCAGCCTTCAAAAACTTAAAATTTAAAAAAAAAAAATTCTATTCGTGGATCGTAATTTTTCTTATATGGCGCCAAGATGCTCCAATCGACAAAAGGTAATGTTATCCAAAAGAAAATTCCATGGGAATTCTAAATCTGCAATCCGTTTTTCAATGCGACGGATGCTTTTTGATAAAATGATATTTTTATGCCATCCAAAAGAAAATTCCATGGGGATTCTATATCTGCAATCAGTTTTGCGATGCGACGGATGCTTTTTGAGAAAATGATATTTTTGTGCAGCCTTCACAAACTTTAAATTTCTTTAAAAAAAATTTCAACGCGTGAATCGTAATTTTTCTTTTATCTCGCCAAGATGCTCCAATCGACAAAAAGATATGCCATCCAAAAGAAAATTCCATGGGGATTTTAGATCTGCAATCAATTTTGCGATGCGACGGATACTTTTTGAGAAAATGATATTTTTGTGCAGCCTTCAAAAACTTAAAAATTCTTAAAAAAAAATTCAATGCGTGGATCGTAATTTTTCTTTTATCTCGCCAAGATGCTCCAATCGACAAAAGCTTATGTTATCCGAAAGAAAATTCCATGAGGATTCCAAATCTGCAATCCGTTTTGCGATGCGACGGATGCTTTTTGAGAAAATGATATTTTTGTGCAGCCTTCAAAAACTTAAAATTTAAAAAAAAAAAATTCTATTCGTGGATCGTAATTTTTCTTATATGGCGCCAAGATGCTCCAATCGACAAAATGTAATGCCATCCAAAAGAAAATTCCATGGGGATTCTAAATCTGCAATCCGTTTTGCAATGCGACGGATGCTTTTTGAGAAAATGATATTTTTATGCCATCCAAAAGAAAATTCCATGGGGATTCTAAATCTGCAATCAGTTTTGCGATGCGACGGATACTTTTTGAGAAAATGATATTTTTGTGCAGCCTTCAAAAACTTAAAAATTCTTAAAAAAAAATTCAATGCGTGGATCGTAATTTTTCTTTTATCTCGCCAAGATGCTCCAATCGACAAAAGCTTATGTTATCCGAACGAAAATTCCATGAGGATTCCAAATCTGCAATCCGTTTTGCGATGCGACGGATGCTTTTTGAGAAAATGATATTGTTGTGCAGCCTTCAAAAACTTAAAATTTAAAAAAAAAAAATTCTATTCGTGGATCGTAATTTTTCTTATATGGCGCCAAGATGCTCCAATCGACAAAATGTAATGCCATCCAAAAGAAAATTCCATAAGGATTCTAAATCTGCAATCCGTTTTGCGATGCGACTGAGACTTTTTGAGAAAATGATATTTTTGTGCAGCCTTCACAAACTTTAAATTTCTTTAAAAAAAATTCAACGCGTGAATCGTAATTTTTCTTTTATCTCGCCAAGATGCTCCAATCGACAAAAGGATATGCCATCCAAAAGAAAATTCCATGGGGATTCTAAATCTGCAATCAGTTTTGCAATGCGACGGATACTTTTTGAGAAAATGATATTTTTGTGCAGCCTTCAAAAACTTAAAAATTCTTAAAAATAAATTCAATGCGTGGATCGTAATTTCTCTTATATCGCGCCAAGATGTTCCAATCGACAAAAGGTAATGTTATCCGAAAGAAAATTCCATGGGGATTCTAAATCTGCAATCCGTTTTGCGATGCGACGGATGCTTTTTGAGAAAATGATATTTTTATGCCATCCAAAAGAAAATTCCATGGGGATTTTAAATCTGCAATCAGTTTTGCGATGCGACGGATACTTTTTGAGAAAATGATATTTTTGTGCAGCCTTCAAAAACTTAAAAATTCTTAAAAAAAAATTCAATGCGTGGATCGTAATTTTTCTTTTATCTCGCCAAGATGCTCCAATCGACAAAAGCTTATGTTATCCGAAAGAAAATTCCATGAGGATTCCAAATCTGCAATCCGTTTTGCGATGCGACGGATGCTTTTTGAGAAAATGATATTTTTGTGCAGCCTTCAAAAACTTAAAATTTAAAAAAAAAAAATGCTATTCGTGGATCGTAATTTTACTTATATGGCGCCAAGATGTTCCAATCGACAAAAGGTAATGTTATCCGAAAGAAAATTCCATGGGGATTCTAAATCTGCAATCCGTTTTGCGATGCGACGGATGCTTTTTGAGAAAATGATATTTTTATGGCATCCAAAAGAAAATTCCATGGGGAATCTAAATCTGCAATCAGTTTTGCGATGCGACGGATACTTTTTGAGAAAATGATATTTTTGTGCAGCCTTCAAAAACTTAAAAATTCTTAAAAAAAAAATTCAATGCGTGGATCGTAATTTCTCTTATATCGCGCCAAGATGTTCCAATCGACAAAAGGTAATGTTATCCAAAAGAAAATTTCATGAGGATTCCAAATCAATCCATTTTGCGATGCGACGGATACTTTTTGAGAAAATGATATTTTTGTGCAGCCTTCACAAACTTTAAATTTCTTTAAAAAAAAATTCAACGCGTGAATCGTAATTTTTCTTTTATCTCGCCAAGATGCTCCAATCGACAAAAGGATATGCCATCCAAAAGAAAATTCCATGGGGATTCTAAATCTGCAATCAGTTTTGCGATGCGACGGATACTTTTTGAGAAAATGATATTTTTGTGCAGCCTTCAAAAACTTAAAAATTCTTAAAAATAAATTCAATGCGTGGATCGTAATTTCTCTTATATCGCGCCAAGATGTTCCAATCGACAAAAGGTAATGTTATCCGAAAGAAAATTCCATGAGGATTCCAAATCTGCAATCCGTTTTGCGATGCAACGGATACTTTTTGAGAAAATGATATTTTTGTGCAGCCTTTAAAAAATTAAAATTTCTTTAAAAAAAATTTCAATGCGTGGATCGTAATTTTTCTTTTATCTCGCCAAGATGCTTCAATCGCTCCAATCGACAAAAGGTAATGCCACCCAAAAGAAAATTCTATGGGAATTCTAAATCTGCTATCGGTTTTGCGATGCGACGGATACTTTTTGAGAAAATGATATTTTTGTGCAGCCTTCACAAACCTTAAATTTCTTTAAAAAAAAATTCAACGCGTGAATCGTAATTTTTCTTTTATCTCGCCAAGATGCTCCAATCGACAAAAGGATATGCCATCCAAAAGAAAATTCCATGGGGATTCTAAATCTGCAATCAGTTTTGCGATGCGACGGATACTTTTTGAGAAAATGATATTTTTGTGCAGCCTTCAAAAACTTAAAAATTCTTAAAAAAAAATTCAATGCGTGGATCGTAATTTTTCTTTTATCTCGCCAAGATGCTCCAATCGACAAAAGCTTATGTTACCCGAAAGAAAATTCCATGAGGATTCCAAATCTGCAATCCGTTTTACGATGCGACGGATGCTTTTTGAGAAAATGATATTTTTGTGCAGCCTTCAAAAACTTAAAATTTAAAAAAAAAAAATTCTATTCGTGGATCGTAATTTTTCTTATATGGCGCCAAGATGCTCCAATCGACAAAATGTAATGCCATCCAAAAGAAAATTCCATGGGGATTCTAAATCTGCAATCAGTTTTGCGATGCGACGGATACTTTTTGAGAAAATGATATTTTTGTGCAGCCTTCAAAAACTTAAAAATTCTTAAAAATTAATTCAATGCGTGGATCGTAATTTCTCTTATATCGCGCCAAGATGTTCCAATCGACAAAAGGTAATGTTATCCGAAAGAAAATTCCATGGGGATTCTAAATCTGCAATCAGTTTTGCGATGCGACGGATACTTTTTGAGAAAATGATATTTTTGTGCAGCCTTCAAAAACTTAAAAATTCTTAAAAATAAATTCAACGCGTGAATCGTAATTTTTCTTTTATCTCGCCAAGATGCTCCAATCGACAAAAGGATATGCCATCCAAAAGAAAATTCCATGGGGATTCTAAATCTGCAATCAGTTTTGCGATGCGACGGATACTTTTTGAGAAAATGATATTTTTGTGCAGCCTTCAAAAACTTAAAAATTCTTAAAAATAAATTCAATGCGTGGATCGTAATTTCTCTTATATCGCGCCAAGATGTTCCAATCGACAAAAGGTAATGTTATCCGAAAGAAAATTCCATGGGGATTCTAAATCTGCAATCCGTTTTGCGATGCGACTGATACTTTTTGAGAAAATGATATTTTTGTGCAGCCTTCACAAACTTTAAATTTCTTTAAAAAAAAATTCAACGCGTGAATCGTAATTTTTCTTTTATCTCGCCAAGATGCTCCAATCGACAAAAGGATATGCCATCCAAAAGAAAATTCCATGGGGATTCTAAATCTGCAATCAGTTTTGCGATGCGGCGGATACTTTTTGAGAAAATGATATTTTTGTGCAGCCTTCAAAAACTTAAAAATTCTTAAAAATAAATTCAATGCGTGGATCGTAATTTCTCTTATATCGCGCCAAGATGTTCCAATCGACAAAAGGTAATGTTATCCGAAAGAAAATTCCATGAGGATTCCAAATCTGCAATCCGTTTTGCGATGCAACGGATACTTTTTGAGAAAATGATATTTTTGTGCAGCCTTCAAAAAATTAAAATTTCTTTAAAAAAAATTTCAATGCGTGGATCGTAATTTTTCTTTTATCTCGCCAAGATGCTTCAATCGCTCCAATCGACAAAAGGTAATGCCACCCAAAAGAAAATTCTATGGGAATTCTAAATCTGCTATCGGTTTTGCGATGCGACGGATACTTTTTGAGAAAATGATATTTTTGTGCAGCCTTCACAAACCTTAAATTTCTTTAAAAAAAATTTCAACGCGTGAATCGTAATTTTTCTTTTATCTCGCCAAGATGCTCCAATCGACAAAAGGATATGCCATCCAAAAGAAAATTCCATGGGGATTCTAAATCTGCAATCAGTTTTGCGATGCGACGGATGCTTTTTGAGAAAATGATATTTTTGTGCAGCCTTCAAAAACTTAAAAATTCTTAAAAATAAATTCAATACGTGGATCGTAATTTCTCTTATATCGCGCCAAGATGTTCCAATCGACAAAAGGTAATGTTATCCGAAAGAAAATTCCATGGGGATTCTAAATCTGCAATCCGTTTTGCGATGCGACTGATACTTTTTGAGAAAATGATATTTTTGTGCAGCCTTCACAAACTTTAAATTTCTTTAAAAAAAAATTCAACGCGTGAATCGTAATTTTTCTTTTATCTCGCCAAGATGCTCCAATCGACAAAAGGATATGCCATCCAAAAGAAAATTCCATGGGGATTCTAAATCTGCAATCAGTTTTGCGATGCGGCGGATACTTTTTGAGAAAATGATATTTTTGTGCAGCCTTCAAAAACTTAAAAATTCTTAAAAATAAATTCAATGCGTGGATCGTAATTTCTCTTATATCGCGCCAAGATGTTCCAATCGACAAAAGGTAATGTTATCCGAAAGAAAATTCCATGAGGATTCCAAATCTGCAATCCGTTTTGCGATGCAACGGATACTTTTTGAGAAAATGATATTTTTGTGCAGCCTTCAAAAAATTAAAATTTCTTTAAAAAAAATTTCAATGCGTGGATCGTAATTTTTCTTTTATCTCGCCAAGATGCTTCAATCGCTCCAATCGACAAAAGGTAATGCCATCCAAAAGAAAATTCCATGGGGATTCTAAATCTGCAATCAGTTTTGCGATGCGACGGATACTTTTTGAGAAAATGATATTTTTGTGCAGCCTTCAAAAACTTAAAAATTCTTAAAAATTAATTCAATGCGTGGATCGTAATTTCTCTTATATCGCGCCAAGATGTTCCAATCGACAAAAGGTAATGTTATCCGAAAGAAAATTCCATGGGGATTCTAAATCTGCAATCAGTTTTGCGATGCGACGGATACTTTTTGAGAAAATGATATTTTTGTGCAGCCTTCAAAAACTTAAAAATTCTTAAAAATAAATTCAACGCGTGAATCGTAATTTTTCTTTTATCTCGCCAAGATGCTCCAATCGACAAAAGGATATGCCATCCAAAAGAAAATTCCATGGGGATTCTAAATCTGCAATCAGTTTTGCGATGCGACGGATACTTTTTGAGAAAATGATATTTTTGTGCAGCCTTCAAAAACTTAAAAATTCTTAAAAATAAATTCAATGCGTGGATCGTAATTTCTCTTATATCGCGCCAAGATGTTCCAATCGACAAAAGGTAATGTTATCCGAAAGAAAATTCCATGGGGATTCTAAATCTGCAATCCGTTTTGCGATGCGACTGATACTTTTTGAGAAAATGATATTTTTGTGCAGCCTTCACAAACTTTAAATTTCTTTAAAAAAAAATTCAACGCGTGAATCGTAATTTTTCTTTTATCTCGCCAAGATGCTCCAATCGACAAAAGGATATGCCATCCAAAAGAAAATTCCATGGGGATTCTAAATCTGCAATCAGTTTTGCGATGCGGCGGATACTTTTTGAGAAAATGATATTTTTGTGCAGCCTTCAAAAACTTAAAAATTCTTAAAAATAAATTCAATGCGTGGATCGTAATTTCTCTTATATCGCGCCAAGATGTTCCAATCGACAAAAGGTAATGTTATCCGAAAGAAAATTCCATGAGGATTCCAAATCTGCAATCCGTTTTGCGATGCAACGGATACTTTTTGAGAAAATGATATTTTTGTGCAGCCTTCAAAAAATTAAAATTTCTTTAAAAAAAATTTCAATGCGTGGATCGTAATTTTTCTTTTATCTCGCCAAGATGCTTCAATCGCTCCAATCGACAAAAGGTAATGCCACCCAAAAGAAAATTCTATGGGAATTCTAAATCTGCTATCGGTTTTGCGATGCGACGGATACTTTTTGAGAAAATGATATTTTTGTGCAGCCTTCACAAACCTTAAATTTCTTTAAAAAAAATTTCAACGCGTGAATCGTAATTTTTCTTTTATCTCGCCAAGATGCTCCAATCGACAAAAGGATATGCCATCCAAAAGAAAATTCCATGGGGATTCTAAATCTGCAATCAGTTTTGCGATGCGACGGATGCTTTTTGAGAAAATGATATTTTTGTGCAGCCTTCAAAAACTTAAAAATTCTTAAAAATAAATTCAATACGTGGATCGTAATTTCTCTTATATCGCGCCAAGATGTTCCAATCGACAAAAGGTAATGTTATCCGAAAGAAAATTCCATGGGGATTCTAAATCTGCAATCCGTTTTGCGATGCGACTGATACTTTTTGAGAAAATGATATTTTTGTGCAGCCTTCACAAACTTTAAATTTCTTTAAAAAAAAATTCAACGCGTGAATCGTAATTTTTCTTTTATCTCGCCAAGATGCTCCAATCGACAAAAGGATATGCCATCCAAAAGAAAATTCCATGGGGATTCTAAATCTGCAATCAGTTTTGCGATGCGACGGATACTTTTTGAGAAAATGATATTTTTGTGCAGCCTTCAAAAACTTAAAAATTCTTAAAAATAAATTCAATGCGTGGATCGTAATTTCTCTTATATCGGGCCAAGATGTTCCAATCGACAAAAGGTAATGTTGTCCGAAAGAAAATTCCATGAGGATTCCAAATCTGCAATCCGTTTTGCGATGCAACGGATACTTTTTGAGAAAATGATATTTTTGTGCAGCCTTCAAAAAATTAAAATTTCTTTAAAAAAAATTTCAATGCGTGGATCGTAATTTCTCTTAAGAAAGAAAATTCCATGAGGATTGCAAATCTGCAATCCGTTTTGCGATGCAACGGATACTTTTTGAGAAAATGATATTTTTGTGCAGCCTTCACAAAACTAAAATTTCTTTAAAAAAAATTTCAACGCGTGAATCGTAATTTTTCTTTTATCTCGCCAAGATGCTTCAATCACTCCAATCGACAAAAGGTAATGCCACCCAAAAGAAAATTCTATGGGAATTCTAAATCTGCTATCGGTTTTGCGATGCGACGGATACTTTTTGAGAAAATGATATTTTTGTGCAGCCTTCACAAACCTTAAATTTCTTTAAAAAAAATTTCAACGCGTGAATCGTAATTTTTCTTTTATCTCGCCAAGATGCTCCAATCGACAAAAGGATATGCCATCCAAAAGAAAATTCCATGGGGATTCTAAATCTGCAATCAGTTTTGCGATGCGACGGATACTTTTTGAGAAAATGATATTTTTGTGCAGCCTTCAAAAACTTAAAAATTCTTAAAAATAAATTCAATGCGTGGATCGTAATTTCTCTTATATCGCGCCAAGATGTTCCAATCGACAAAAGGTAATGTTATCCGAAAGAAAATTCCATGGGGATTCTAAATCTGAAGTCCGTTTTGCGATGCGACTGATACTTTTTGAGAAAATGATATTTTTGTGCAGCCTTCACAAACTTTAAATTTCTTTAAAAAAAAATTCAACGCGTGAATCGTAATTTTTCTTTTATCTCGCCGAGATGCTCCAATCGACAAAAGGATATGCCATCCAAAAGAAAATTCCATGGGGATTCTAAATCTGCAATCAGTTTTGCGATGCGACGGATACTTTTTGAGAAAATGATATTTTTGTGCAGCCTTCAAAAACTTAAAAATTCTTAAAAATAAATTCAATGCGTGGATCTTAATTTCTCTTATATCGGGCCAAGATGTTCCAATCGACAAAAGGTAATGTTATCCGAAAGAAAATTCCATGAGGATTCCAAATCTGCAATCCGTTTTACGATGCAACGGATACTTTTTGAGAAAATGATATTTTTGTGCAGCCTTCAAAAAATTAAAATTTCTTTAAAAAAAATTTCAATGCGTGGATCGTAATTTCTCTTATATCGCGCCAAGATGTTCCAATCGACAAAAGGTAATGTTATCCGAAAGAAAATTCCATGAGGATTGCAAATCTGCAATCCGTTTTGCGATGCAACGGATACTTTTTGAGAAAATGATATTTTTGTGCAGCCTTCAAAAAATTAAAATTTCTTTAAAAAAAATTTCAACGCGTGAATCGTAATTTTTCTTTTATCTCGCCAAGATGCTTCAATCGCTCCAATCGACAAAAGGTAATGCCACCCAAAAGAAAATTCCATGGGGATTCTAAATCTGCAATCAGTTTTGCGATGCGACGGATACTTTTTGAGAAAATGATATTTTTGTGCAGCCTTCAAAAACTTAAAAATTCTTAAAAATAAATTCAATGCGTGGATCGTAATTTCTCTTATATCGCGCCAAGATGTTCCAATCGACAAAAGGTAATGTTATCCGAAAGAAAATTCTATGGGAATTCTAAATCTGCAATCAGTTTTGCGATGCGACGGATACTTTTTGAGAAAATGATATTTTTGTGCAGCCTTCACAAACTTTAAATTTCTTTAAAAAAAAATTCAACGCGTGAATCGTAATTTTTCTTTTATCTCGCCAAGATGCTCCAATCGACAAAAGCTTATGTTATCCGAAAGAAAATTCCATGAGGATTCCAAATCTGCAATCCGTTTTGCGATGCGACGGATGCTTTTTGAGAAAATGATATTTTTGTGCAGCCTTCAAAAACTTAAAATTTAAAAAAAAAAATGCTATTCGTGGATCGTAATTTTTCTTATATGGCGCCAAGATGCTCCAATCGACAAAATGTAATGCCATCCAAAAGAAAATTCCATGGGGATTCTAAATCTGCAATCAGCTTTGCGATGCGACGGATACTTTTTGAGAAAATGATATTTTTGTGCAGCCTTCAAAAACTTAAAAATTCTTAAAAAAAAATTCAATGCGTGGATCGTAATTTTTCTTTTATCTCGCCAAGATGCTCCAATCGACAAAAGCTTATGTTATCCGAAAGAAAATTCCATGAGGATTCCAAATCTGCAATCCGTTTTGCGATGCGACGGATGCTTTTTGAGAAAATGATATTTTTGTGCAGCCTTCAAAAACTTAAAATTTAAAAAAAAAAATTATATTCGTGGATCGTAATTCTTCTTATATGGCGCCAAGATGCTCCAATCGACAAAAGGTAATGCCATCCAAAAGAAAATTCCATGGGGATTCTAAATCTGCAATCCGTTTTGCGATGCGACGGATACTTTTTGAGAAAATGATATTTTTGTGCAGCCTTCAAAAACTTAAAAATTCTTAAAAAAAAAATTCAATGCGTGGATCGTAATTTCTCTTATATCGCGCCAAGATGTTCCAATCGACAAAAGGTAATGTTATCCAAAAGAAAATTTCATGAGGATTCCAAATCAATCCATTTTGCGATGCGACGGATACTTTTTGAGAAAATGATATTTTTGTGCAGCCTTCACAAACTTTAAATTTCTTTAAAAAAAAATTCAACGCGTGAATCGTAATTTTTCTTTTATCTCGCCAAGATGCTCCAATCGACAAAAGGATATGCCATCCAAAAGAAAATTCCATGGGGATTCTAAATCTGCAATCAGTTTTGCGATGCGACGGATACTTTTTGAGAAAATGATATTTTTGTGCAGCCTTCAAAAACTTAAAAATTCTTAAAAATAAATTCAATGCGTGGATCGCAATTTCTCTTATATCGCGCCAAGATGTTCCAATCGACAAAAGGTAATGTTATCCGAAAGAAAATTCCATGAGGATTCCAAATCTGCAATCCGTTTTGCGATGCAACGGATACTTTTTGAGAAAATGATATTTTTGTGCAGCCTTCAAAAAATTAAAATTTCTTTAAAAAAAATTTCAATGCGTGGATCGTAATTTTTCTTTTATCTCGCCAAGATGCTTCAATCGCTCCAATCGACAAAAGGTAATGCCACCCAAAAGAAAATTCTATGGGAATTCTAGATCTGCTATCGGTTTTGCGATGCGACGGATACTTTTTGAGAAAATGATATTTTTGTGCAGCCTTCACAAACCTTAAATTTCTTTAAAAAAAATTTCAACGCGTGAATCGTAATTTTTCTTTTATCTCGCCAAGATGCTCCAATCGACAAAAGGATATGCCATCCAAAAGAAAATTCCATGGGGATTCTAAATCTGCAATCAGTTTTGCGATGCGACGGATACTTTTTGAGAAAATGATATTTTTGTGCAGCCTTCAAAAACTTAAAAATTCTTAAAAATAAATTCAATGCGTGGATCGTAATTTCTCTTATATCGCGCCAAGATGTTCCAATCGACAAAAGGTAATGTTATCCGAAAGAAAATTCCATGGGGATTCTAAATCTGCAATCCGTTTTGCGATGCGACTGATACTTTTTGAGAAAATGATATTTTTGTGCAGCCTTCACAAACTTTAAATTTCTTTAAAAAAAAATTCAACGCGTGAATCGTAATTTTTCTTTTATCTCGCCAAGATGCTCCAATCGACAAAAGGATATGCCATCCAAAAGAAAATTCCATGGGGATTCTAAATCTGCAATCAGTTTTGCGATGCGACGGATACTTTTTGAGAAAATGATATTTTTGTGCAGCCTTCAAAAACTTAAAAATTCTTAAAAATAAATTCAATGCGTGGATCGTAATTTCTCTTATATCGGGCCAAGATGTTCCAATCGACAAAAGGTAATGTTGTCCGAAAGAAAATTCCATGAGGATTCCAAATCTGCAATCCGTTTTGCGATGCAACGGATACTTTTTGAGAAAATGATATTTTTGTGCAGCCTTCAAAAAATTAAAATTTCTTTAAAAAAAATTTCAATGCGTGGATCGTAATTTCTCTTATATCGCGCCAAGATGTTCCAATCGACAAAAGGTAATGTTATCCGAAAGAAAATTCCATGAGGATTGCAAATCTGCAATCCGTTTTGCGATGCAACGGATACTTTTTGAGAAAATGATATTTTTGTGCAGCCTTCAAAAAATTAAAATTTCTTTAAAAAAAATTTCAACGCGTGAATCGTAATTTTTCTTTTATCTCGCCAAGATGCTTCAATCGCTCCAATCGACAAAAGGTAATGCCACCCAAAAGAAAATTCTATGGGAATTCTAAATCTGCTATCGGTTTTGCGATGCGACGGATACTTTTTGAGAAAATGATATTTTTGTGCAGCCTTCACAAACCTTAAATTTCTTTAAAAAAAATTTCAACGCGTGAATCGTAATTTTTCTTTTATCTCGCCAAGATGCTCCAATCGACAAAAGGATATGCCATCCAAAAGAAAATTCCATGGGGATTCTAAATCTGCAATCAGTTTTGCGATGCGACGGATACTTTTTGAGAAAATGATATTTTTGTGCAGCCTTCAAAAACTTAAAAATTCTTAAAAATAAATTCAATGCGTGGATCGTAATTTCTCTTATATCGCGCCAAGATGTTCCAATCGACAAAAGGTAATGTTATCCGAAAGAAAATTCCATGGGGATTCTAAATCTGAAGTCCGTTTTGCGATGCGACTGATACTTTTTGAGAAAATGATATTTTTGTGCAGCCTTCACAAACTTTAAATTTCTTTAAAAAAAAATTCAACGCGTGAATCGTAATTTTTCTTTTATCTCGCCAAGATGCTCCAATCGACAAAAGGATATGCCATCCAAAAGAAAATTCCATGGGGATTCTAAATCTGCAATCAGTTTTGCGATGCGACGGATACTTTTTGAGAAAATGATATTTTTGTGCAGCCTTCAAAAACTTAAAAATTCTTAAAAATAAATTCAATGCGTGGATCTTAATTTCTCTTATATCGGGCCAAGATGTTCCAATCGACAAAAGGTAATGTTATCCGAAAGAAAATTCCATGAGGATTCCAAATCTGCAATCCGTTTTGCGATGCAACGGATACTTTTTGAGAAAATGATATTTTTGTGCAGCCTTCAAAAAATTAAAATTTCTTTAAAAAAAATTTCAATGCGTGGATCGTAATTTCTCTTATATCGCGCCAAGATGTTCCAATCGACAAAAGGTAATGTTATCCGAAAGAAAATTCCATGAGGATTGCAAATCTGCAATCCGTTTTGCGATGCAACGGATACTTTTTGAGAAAATGATATTTTTGTGCAGCCTTCAAAAAATTAAAATTTCTTTAAAAAAAATTTCAACGCGTGAATCGTAATTTTTCTTTTATCTCGCCAAGATGCTTCAATCGCTCCAATCGACAAAAGGTAATGCCACCCAAAAGAAAATTCTATGGGAATTCTAAATCTGCTATCGGTTTTGCGATGCGACGGATACTTTTTGAGAAAATGATATTTTTGTGCAGCCTTCACAAACCTTAAATTTCTTTAAAAAAAATTTCAACGCGTGAATCGTAATTTTTCTTTTATCTCGCCAAGATGCTCCAATCGACAAAAGGATACGCCATCCAAAAGAAAATTCCATGGGGATTCTAAATCTGCAATCAGTTTTGCGATGCGACGGATACTTTTTGAGAAAATGATATTTTTGTGCAGCCTTCAAAAACTTAAAAATTCTTAAAAATAAATTCAATGCGTGGATCGTAATTTCTCTTATATCGCGCCAAGATGTTCCAATCGACAAAAGGTAATGTTATCCGAAAGAAAATTCTATGGGAATTCTAAATCTGCAATCAGTTTTGCGATGCGACGGATACTTTTTGAGAAAATGATATTTTTGTGCAGCCTTCACAAACTTTAAATTTCTTTAAAAAAAAATTCAACGCGTGAATCGTAATTTTTCTTTTATCTCGCCAAGATGCTCCAATCGACAAAAGCTTATGTTATCCGAAAGAAAATTCCATGAGGATTCCAAATCTGCAATCCGTTTTGCGATGCGACGGATGCTTTTTGAGAAAATGATATTTTTGTGCAGCCTTCAAAAACTTAAAATTTAAAAAAAAAAAATGCTATTCGTGGATCGTAATTTTTCTTATATGGCGCCAAGATGCTCCAATCGACAAAATGTAATGCCATCCAAAAGAAAATTCCATGGGGATTCTAAATCTGCAATCCGTTTTGCGATGCGACGGATGCTTTTTGAGAAAATGATATTTTTATGCCATCCAAAAGAAAATTCCATGGGGATTCTAAATCTGCAATCAGCTTTGCGATGCGATGGATACTTTTTGAGAAAATGATATTTTTGTGCAGCCTTCAAAAACTTAAAAATTCTTAAAAAAAAATTCAATGCGTGGATCGTAATTTTTCTTTTATCTCGCCAAGATGCTCCAATCGACAAAAGCTTATGTTATCCGAAAGAAAATTCCATGAGGATTCCAAATCTGCAATCCGTTTTGCGATGCGACGGATGCTTTTTGAGAAAATGATATTTTTGTGCAGCCTTCAAAAACTTAAAATTTAAAAAAAAAAAATTCTATTCGTGGATCGTAATTCTTCTTATATGGCGCCAAGATGCTCCAATCGACAAAAGGTAATGCCATCCAAAAGAAAATTCCATGGGGATTCTAAATCTGCAATCCGTTTTGCGATGCGACGGATACTTTTTGAGAAAATGATATTTTTGTGCAGCCTTCAAAAACTTAAAAATTCTTAAAAAAAAAATTCAATGCGTGGATCGTAATTTCTCTTATATCGCGCCAAGATGTTCCAATCGACAAAAGGTAATGTTATCCAAAAGAAAATTTCATGAGGATTCCAAATCAATCCATTTTGCGATGCGACGGATACTTTTTGAGAAAATGATATTTTTGTGCAGCCTTCACAAACTTTAAATTTCTTTAAAAAAAAATTCAACGCGTGAATCGTAATTTTTCTTTTATCTCGCCAAGATGCTCCAATCGACAAAAGGATATGCCATCCAAAAGAAAATTCCATGGGGATTCTAAATCTGCAATCAGTTTTGCGATGCGACAAATACTTTTTGAGAAAATGATATTTTTGTGCAGCCTTCAAAAACTTAAAAATTCTTAAAAATAAATTCAATGCGTGGATCGTAATTTCTCTTATATCGCGCCAAGATGTTCCAATCGACAAAAGGTAATGTTATCCGAAAGAAAATTCCATGAGGATTCCAAATCTGCAATCCGTTTTGCGATGCAACGGATACTTTTTGAGAAAATGATATTTTTGTGCAGCCTTCAAAAAATTAAAATTTCTTTAAAAAAAATTTCAATGCGTGGATCGTATTTTTTCTTTTATCTCGCCAAGATGCTCCAATCGACAAAAGGATATGCCATCCAAAAGAAAATTCCATGGGGATTCTAAATCTGCAATCAGTTTTGCGATGCGACGGATGCTTTTTGAGAAAATGATATTTTTGTGCAGCCTTCAAAAACTTAAAAATTCTTAAAAATAAATTCAATGCGTGGATCGTAATTTCTCTTATATCGCGCCAAGATGTTCCAATCGACAAAAGGTAATATTATCCGAAAGAAAATTCCATGAGGATTCCAAATCTGCAATCCGTTTTGCGATGCAACGGATACTTTTTGAGAAAATGATATTTTTGTGCAGCCTTCAAAAAATTAAAATTTCTTAAAAAAAAATTTCAATGCGTGGATCGTAATTTTTCTTTTATCTCGCCAAGATGCTTCAAGCGCTCCAATCGACAAAACGTAATGCCACCCAAAAGAAAATTCTATGGGAATTCTAAATTTGCTATCGGTTTTGCGATGCGACGGATACTTTTTGAGAAAATGATATTTGTGTGCAGCCTTCACAAACCTTAAATTTCTTTAAAAAAAATTTCAACGCGTGAATCGTAATTTTTCTTTTATCTCGCCAAGATGCTCCTATCGACAAAAGGATATTCCATCCAAAAGAAAATTCCATGGGGATTCTAAATCTGCAATCAGTTTTGCGATGCGACGGATACTTTTTGAGAAAATGATATTTTTGTGCAGCCTTCACAAACTTTAAATTTCTTTAAAAAAAAATTCAACGCGTGAATCGTAATTTTTCTTTTATCTCGCCAAGATGCTCCAATCGACAAAAGGATATGCCATCCAAAAGAAAATTCCATGGGGATTCTAAATCTGCAATCAGTTTTGCGATGCGACGGATACTTTTTGAGAAAATGATATTTTTGTGCAGCCTTCAAAAAATTAAAATTTCTTTAAAAAAAATTTCAACGCGTGAATCGTAATTTTTCTTTTATCTCGCCAAGATGTTCCAATCGACAAAAGGTAATGTTATCCGAAAGAAAATTCCATGGGGATTCTAAATCTGCAATCCGTTTTGCGATGCGACTGATACTTTTTGAGAAAATGATATTTTTGTGCAGCCTTCACAAACTTTAAATTTCTTTAAAAAAAAATTCAACGCGTGAATCGTAATTTTTCTTTTATCTCGCCAAGATGCTCCAATCGACAAAAGGATATGCCATCCAAAAGAAAATTCCATGGGGATTCTAAATCTGCAATCAGTTTTGCGATGCGACGGATACTTTTTGAGAAAATGATATTTTTGTGCAGCCTTCAAAAACTTAAAAATTCTTAAAAATAAATTCAATGCGTGGATCGTAATTTCTCTTATATCGGGCCAAGATGTTCCAATCGACAAAAGGTAATGTTATCCGAAAGAAAATTCCATGGGGATTCTAAATCTGCAATCCGTTTTGCGATGCAACGGATACGTTTTGAGAAAATGATATTTTTGTGCAGCCTTCAAAAAATTAAAATTTCTTTAAAAAAAATTTCAATGCGTGGATCGTAATTTCTCTTATATCGCGCCAAGATGTTCCAATCGACAAAAGGTAATGTTATCCGAAAGAAAATTCCATGAGGATTGCAAATCTGCAATCCGTTTTGCGATGCAACGGATACTTTTTGAGAAAATGATATTTTTGTGCAGCCTTCAAAAAATTAAAATTTCTTTAAAAAAAATTTCAACGCGTGAATCGTAATTTTTCTTTTATCTCGCCAAGATGCTTCAATCGCTCCAATCGACAAAAGGTAATGTTATCTGAAAGAAAATTCCATGGGGATTCCAAATCTGCAATCAGTTTTGCGATGCGATGGATACTTTTTGAGAAAACGATATTTTTGTGCAGCCTTCAAAAACTTAAAATTTTTTTAAAAAAAAATTTCAATGCGTGGATCGTAATTTTTCTTTTATCTCGCCAAGATGCTCCAATCGACAAAAGGTAATGCCGTCCAAAAAAAAATTTCATGAGGATTCCAAATCTGCAATCCGTTTTTCGATGCGATGGATACTTTTTGAGAAAATGATATTTTTGTGCAGCGTTCAAAAACTTAAAATTTCTTAAAAAAAAATTCAACGCGTGGATCGTACTTTTTCTTATATCGCGCCAAGATGCTCCAATCGACAAAAGGTAATGCCGTCAAAAAAAAAATTCATGAGGATTCCAAATCTGCAATCCGTTTTTCGATGCGATGGATACTTTTTGAGAAAACGATATTTTTGTGCAGCCTTCAAAAACTTAAAATTTTTTTAAAAAAAAATTTCAATGCGTGGATCGTAATTTTTCTTTTATCTCGCCAAGATGCTCCAATCGACAAAAGGTAATGCCGTCCAAAAAAAAATTTCATGAGGATTCCAAATCTGCAATCCGTTTTTCGATGCGATGGATACTTTTTGAGAAAATGATATTTTTGTGCAGCGTTCAAAAACTTAAAATTTCTTAAAAAAAAATTTCAATGCGTGGATCGTAATTTTTCTTATATCGCGCCAAGATGCTCCAATCGACAAAAGGTAATGTTATCCGAAAGAAAATTCCATGGGGACTCAAAAACTTAAAATTTCTTAAAAAAATATTCAATGCGTGGATCGTAATTTTTCTTATATCGCGCCAAGATGCTCCAATCGACAAAAGGTAATGTTATCCGAAAGAAAATTCCATGGGGACTCTAAATCTGCACTCAGTTTTGCCATGCGATGGATACTTTTTGAGAAAATAATATTTTTGTGCAACCTTCAAAAGCTTAAAATTTCTTAAAAAAAAATTTCAACGCGTATATCGTACTTTATCTTCTATCTCGCCAAGATTCTCCAATCGACAGAAGGTAATGCCGTCCAAAAAAAATTCCATGAGGATTCCAAATCTGCAATCAGTTTTGCGATGCGATGGATACTTTTTGAGAAAACGATATTTTTGTGCAGCCTTCAAAAACTTAAAATTTCTTTAAAAAAATTCAATGCGTGGATCGTAATTTTTCTTTTATCTCGCCAAGATGCTCCAGTCGACAAAAGGTAATGCCGTCCAAAAAAAAATTTCATGAGGATTCCAAATCTGCAATCCGTTTTTCGATGCGATGGATACTTTTTGAGAAAATGATATTTTTGTGCAGCGTTCAAAAACTTAAAATTTCTTAAAAAAATATTCAATGCGTGGATCGTAATTTTTCTTATATCGCGCCAAGATGCTCCAATCGACAACAGGTAATGTTATCCGAAAGAAAATTCCATGGGGACTCTAAATCTGCACTCAGTTTTGCCATACGATGGATACTTTTTGAGAAAATAATATTTTTGTGCAACCTTCAAAAGCTTAAAATTTCTTTAAAAAAAATTTCAACGCGTGGATCGTACTTTATCTTCTATCTCGCCAAGATTCTCCAATCGACAGAATTTAATGCCGTCCAAAAAAAAATTCCATGAGGATTCCAAATCTGCAATTCGTTTTTCGATGCGACGGACACTTTTTGAGAAAATGATATTTTTGTGCAGCCTTCAAAAACTTCAAATTTCTTTAAAAAAAATTTCAATGCGTGGATCGTAATTTTTCTTTTATCTCGCCAAGATGCTCCAATCGACAAAAGGTAATGTCAGCCGAAAGAAAATTTTATGACGATTCCAAATCTGCAATCCGTTTTGCGATGCGATGGATACTTTTTGAGAAAACGATATTTTTGTGCAGCCTTCAAAAACTTAAAATTTCTTTAAAAAAAATCCTATTCGTGGATCGTAATTATTCTTATATCGCGCCAAGATGCTCCAATCGACAAAAGGTAATGTTATCCAAAAGAAAATTCCACGGGGATTCCAAATCTGCAATCAGTTTTGCGATGCGATGGATACTTTTTGAGAAAACGATATTTTTGTGCAGCCTTCAAAAACTTAAAATTTCTTAAAAAAAAATTCAATGCGTCGAACGTAATTTTTCTTATATCGCGCCAAGATGCTCCAATCGACAAAAGGTAATGTTATCCGAAAGAAAATTCCATGAGGATTCCAAATCTGCAATCCGTTTTGCGATGCGATGGATACTTTTTGAGAAAACGATATTTTTGCGCAGCCTTCAAAAACTTAAAATTTCTTAAAAAAATATTCAATGCGTGGATCGTAATTTTTCTTATATCGCGCCAAGATGCTCCAATCGATAAAAGGTTATGCCGTAAAAAAAAAAATTCATAAGGATTCCAAATCTGCAATCCATTTTTCGATGCGATGGATACTTTTTGAGAAAATGATATTTTTGTGAAGCCTTCAAAAACATAAAATTTCTTAAAAAAATATTCAATGCGTGGATCGTAATTTTTCTTATATCGCGCCAAGATGTTCCAATCGACAAAAGGTAATGTCAGCCGAAAGAAAATTCCATGAGGATTCCAAATCTGCAATCCGTTTTGCGATGCGGTGGATACTTTTTGAGAAAACGATATTTTTGTGCAGCCTTCAAAAACTTAAAATTTCTTAAAAAAAAATCCTATTCGTGGATCGTAATTATTCTTATATCGCGCCAAGATGCTCCAATCGACAAAAGGTAATGTTATCCGAAAGAAAATTCCATGAGGATTCCAAATCTGCAATTCGTTTTGCGATGCAACTCACACTTTTTGAGAAAACGATATTTTTGTGCAGCCTTCAAAAACTTACAATTTCTTTAAAAAAAATCCTATTCGTGGATCGTAATTATTCTTATATCGCGCCAAGATGCTCTAATCGACAAAAGGTAATGTTATCCAAAAGAAAATTCCACGGGGATTCCAAATCTGCAATCAGTTTTGTGATGCGATGGATACTTTTTGAGAAAACGATATTTTTGTGCAGCCTTCAAAAACTTAAAATTTCTTTAAAAAAATTCAATGCGTCGAACGTAATTTTTCTTATATCGCGCCAAGATGCTCCAATCGACAAAAGGTAATGTTATCCGAAAGAAAATTCCATGAGGATTCCAAATCTGCAATCCGTTTTGCGATGCGATGGATACTTTTTGAGAAAACGATATTTTTGTGCAGCGTTCAAAAACTTAAAATTTCTTAAAAAAATATTCAATGCGTGGATCGTAATTTTTCTTATATCGCGCCAAGATGCTCCAATCGACAAAAGGTAATGCCGTCAAAAAAAAATTCATAAGGATTCTAAATCTGCAATCAGTTTTGCGATGCGGTGGATACTTTTTGAGAAAATGATATTTTTGTGAAGCCTTCAAAAACTTAAAATTTCATAAAAAAAAATTCAACGCGTGGATCGTACTTTTTCTTATATCGCGCCAAGATGCTCCAATCGACAAAAGGTAATGCCGTCAAAAAAAAAAATTCATGAGGATTCCAAATCTGCAATCCGTTTTTCGATGCGATGGATACTTTTTGAGAAAACGATATTTTTGTGCAGCCTTCAAAAACTTAAAATTTTTTTAAAAAAAAATTTCAATGCGTGGATCGTAATTTTTCTTTTATCTCGCCAAGATGCTCCAATCGACAAAAGGTAATGCCGTCCAAAAAAAAATTTCATGAGGATTCCAAATCTGCAATCCGTTTTTCGATGCGATGGATACTTTTTGAGAAAATGATATTTTTGTGCAGCGTTCAAAAACTTAAAGTTTCTTAAAAAAATATTCAATGCGTGGATCGTAATTTTTCTATATCGCGCCAAGATGCTCCAATCGACAAAAGGTAATGTTATCCGAAAGAAAATTCCATGGGGACTCAAAAACTTAAAATTTCTTAAAAAAATATTCAATGCGTGGATCGTAATTTTTCTTATATCGCGCCAAGATGCTCCAATCGACAAAAGGTAATGTTATCCGAAAGAAAATTCCATGGGGACTCTAAATCTGCACTCAGTTTTGCCATGCGATGGATACTTTTTGAGAAAATAATATTTTTGTGCAACCTTCAAAAGCTTAAAATTTCTTTAAAAAAAATTTCAACGCGTGGATCGTACTTTATCTTCTATCTCGCCAAGATTCTCCAATCGACAGAAGGTAATGCCGTCCAAAAAAAAATTCCATGAGGATTCCAAATCTGCAATTCGTTTTTCGATGCGACGGACACTTTTTGAGAAAATGATATTTTTGTGCAGCCTTCAAAAACTTCAAATTTCTTTAAAAAAAATTTCAATGCGTGGATCGTAATTTTTCTTTTATCTCGCCAAGATGCTCCAATCGACAAAAGGTAATGTCAGCCGAAAGAAAATTTTATGACGATTCCAAATCTGCAATCCGTTTTGCGATGCGATGGATACTTTTTGAGAAAACGATATTTTTGTGCAGCCTTCAAAAACTTAAAATTTCTTTAAAAAAAATCCTATTCGTGGATCGTAATTATTCTTATATCGCGCCAAGATGCTCCAATCGACAAAAGGTAATGTTATCCAAAAGAAAATTCCACGGGGATTCCAAATCTGCAATCAGTTTTGCGATGCGATGGATACTTTTTGAGAAAACGATATTTCTGTGCAGCCTTCAAAAACTTAAAATTTCTTAAAAAAAAATTCAATGCGTCGAACGTAATTTTTCTTATATCGCGCCAAGATGCTCCAATCGACAAAAGGTAATGTTATCCGAAAGAAAATTCCATGAGGATTCCAAATCTGCAATCCGTTTTGCGATGCGATGGATACTTTTTGAGAAAACGATATTTTTGCGCAGCCTTCAAAAACTTAAAATTTCTTAAAAAAATATTCAATGCGTGGATCGTAATTTTTCTTATATCGCGCCAAGATGCTCCAATCGATAAAAGGTTATGCCGTCAAAAAAAAAATTCATAAGGATTCCAAATCTGCAATCCATTTTTCGATGCGATGGATACTTTTTGAGAAAATGATATTTTTGTGAAGCCTTCAAAAACATAAAATTTCTTAAAAAAATATTCAATGCGTGGATCGTAATTTTTCTTATATCGCGCCAAGATGTTCCAATCGACAAAAGGTAATGTCAGCCGAAAGAAAATTCCATGAGGATTCCAAATCTGCAATCCGTTTTGCGATGCGGTGGATACTTTTTGAGAAAACGATATTTTTGTGCAGCCTTCAAAAACTTAAAATTTCTTAAAAAAAAATCCTATTCGTGGATCGTAATTATTCTTATATCGCGCCAAGATGCTCCAATCGACAAAAGGTAATGTTATCCGAAAGAAAATTCCATGAGGATTCCAAATCTGCAATTCGTTTTGCAATGCAACTCACACTTTTTGAGAAAACGATATTTTTGTGCAGCCTTCAAAAACTTACAATTTCTTTAAAAAAAATCCTATTCGTGGATCGTAATTATTCTTATATCGCGCCAAGATGCTCTAATCGACAAAAGGTAATGTTATCCAAAAGAAAATTCCACGGGGATTCCAAATCTGCAATCAGTTTTGTGATGCGATGGATACTTTTTGAGAAAACGATATTTTTGTGCAGCCTTCAAAAACTTAAAATTTCTTTAAAAAAATTCAATGCGTCGAACGTAATTTTTCTTATATCGCGCCAAGATGCTCCAATCGACAAAAGGTAATGTTATCCGAAAGAAAATTCCATGAGGATTCCAAATCTGCAATCCGTTTTGCGATGCGATGGAGACTTTTTGAGAAAACGATATTTTTGTGCAGCGTTCAAAAACTTAAAATTTCATAAAAAAAAATTCAACGCGTGGATCGTACTTTTTCTTATATCGCGCCAAGATGCTCCAATCGACAAAAGGTAATGCCGTCAAAAAAAAAATTCATGAGGATTCCAAATCTGCAATCCGTTTTTCGATGCGATGGATACTTTTTGAGAAAACGATATTTTTGTGCAGCCTTCAAAAACTTAAAATTTTTTTAAAAAAAAATTTCAATGCGTGGATCGTAATTTTTCTTTTATCTCGCAAAGATGCTCCAATCGACAAAAGGTAATGCCGTCCAAAAAAAAATTTCATGAGGATTCCAAATCTGCAATCCGTTTTTCGATGCGATGGATACTTTTTGAGAAAATGATATTTTTGTGCAGCGTTCAAAAACTTAAAATTTCTTAAAAAAATATTCAATGCGTGGATCGTAATTTTTCTTATATCGCGCCAAGATGCTCCAATCGACAAAAGGTAATGTTATCCGAAAGAAAATTCCATGGGGACTCAAAAACTTAAAATTTCTTAAAAAAATATTCAATGCGTGGATCGTAATTTTTCTTATATCGCGCCAAGATGCTCCAATCGACAAAAGGTAATGTTATCCGAAAGAAAATTCCATGGGGACTCTAAATCTGCACTCAGTTTTGCCATGCGATGGATACTTTTTGAGAAAATAATATTTTTGTGCAACCTTCAAAAGCTTAAAATTTCTTTAAAAAAAATTTCAACGCGTGGATCGTACTTTATCTTCTATCTCGCCAAGATTCTCCAATCGACAGAAGGTAATGCCGTCCAAAAAAAATTCCATAAGGATTCCAAATCTGCAATCAGTTTTGCGATGCGATGGATACTTTTTGAGAAAACGATATTTTTGTGCAGCCTTCAAAAACTTAAAATTTCTTTAAAAAAATTCAATGCGTGGATCGTAATTTTTCTTTTATCTCGCCAAGATGCTCCAATCGACAGAAGGTAATGCCGTCCAAAAAAAAATTCCATGAGGATTCCAAATCTGCAATTCGTTTTTCGATGCGACGGACACTTTTTGAGAAAATGATATTTTTGTGCAGCCTTCAAAAACTTCAAATTTCTTTAAAAAAAATTTCAATGCGTGGATCGTAATTTTTCTTTTATCTCGCCAAGATGCTCCAATCGACAAAAGGTAATGTCAGCCGAAAGAAAATTTTATGACGATTCCAAATCTGCAATCCGTTTTGCGATGCGATGGATACTTTTTGAGAAAACGATATTTTTGTGCAGCCTTCAAAAACTTAAAATTTCTTTAAAAAAATTCAACGCGTGGATCGTACTTTATCTTCTATCTCGCCAAGATTCTCCAATCGACAGAAGGTAATGCCGTCCAAAAAAAAATTTCATGAGGATTCCAAATCTGCAATCCGTTTTTCGATGCGATGGATACTTTTTGAGAAAATGATATTTTTGTGCAGCGTTCAAAAAACTTAAAATTTCTTAAAAAATATTCAATGCGTGGATCGTAATTTTTCTTATATCGCGCCAAGATGCTCCAATCGACAAAAGGTAATGTTATCCGAAAGAAAATTCCATGGGGACTCTAAATCTGCACTCAGTTTTGCCATGCGATGGATACTTTTTGAGAAAATAATATTTTTGTGCAACCTTCAAAAGCTTAAAATTTCTTTAAAAAAATTTCAACGCGTGGATCGTACTTTATCTTCTATCTCGCCAAGATTCTCCAATCGACAGAAGGTAATGCCGTCCAAAAAAAATTCCATGAGGATTCCAAATCTGCAATTCGTTTTTCGATGCGACGGACACTTTTGAGAAAATGATATTTTTGTGCAGCCTTCAAAAACTTCAAATTTCTTTAAAAAAAATTTCAATGCGTGGATCGTAATTTTTCTTTTATCTCGCCAAGATGCTCCAATCGACAAAAGGTAATGTCAGCCGAAAGAAAATTTTATGACGATTCCAAATCTGCAATCCGTTTTGCGATGC